>BMAC01000923.1:257610-275106 GCA_014905375.1 Phtheirospermum japonicum | reverse complement strand
AAAGCATCCAAACCCCCCAACACTATCCTCTCCTTCTCCACCGCTTCGGCAAAAATCGCCTCTCTCTCTTCTTCCATATCCAACTCAACCACATCAATCAAAACGACGCCGCTTAAGGATCGCTTGATTTTATCAGCCGCACTCCTCAATTGCTCCTCATTCTCCATCAAAACCAACCTTTTGAAAACCATAATAATTCATATGTTGTAACGAACGATTATAACGGTATATTTCACAGAAAACTAGAGTTACAACGAGAAATTTACCGGCAACCGCGCTGTGCTAAATTCACCGGTAACGGATTGTTATTCGGAGGAAATCGATAGAAATTTTTGGCGATGAAAAAGCAAACAATTAATATTACATCCAGTTACTCATTAATAATATATTCAACGAAACCACAATTAATATGCATATTTATATTACTTAGTTAACTTAATCATCTGCATATGGTCAAATATTCAATGTTTACCTTAAAGAAACTAGTAATACATTAACTTCTCATTGATCTTAAAGTTATTTGATCCTCTCATGGAACTAATTGGAGAGAAGTGTATAAACCTCTCATTGGTCTAAAAAATAATCTACTCTACTCTACTCAAGCACACTAACTGGGGGATTATGGATCAAGATTGTCAATATATTTAATTATATCCGGTGAACCAAGATGCTGAAACTATTCTCAAATACAACTACCATTTTTGTTCATCTTTTTAAAATAAATGACCACAACAACATTAAATCAAGTTTAATGCCCCAGACCTAAAAAGAGAAACAAGTGCACATGTCATTAATCAGTATGTCATCATATATTGATAGACAATCTAGATTCCCAAAATCACTGCCATAGTCAAAAGTTGAGCTTATTGTTGTATTGGAAACAAAGCGATGAATCAGGATCACACATTTTTACTGTCATGATTTCAGTAATTATCTATATTTGTAAGTAAAAGCAAGTAATAATTTCAGCAATCGAAAGTGGAGAGCTTATGATTCACATGCAGAGCCTAATTTTTCATGGAGAATCAATAAAGTAAGAAAACAAGCAAAAGTATTATGTAAAAAAGTAGCACCATCAATTGAAAAGAAAAATTGTGTTTAAATGACCCAATGAATTCCAAAAATAATTGTTCAGCAAATGATTCAAATAACACCATCGAATCTCATCTCTCTTCCTCATGCAATACATTAAAAATTTTTGTAATTAAATAAAAATCTCCAACAAAGCTCCAGTTGCAGAAAAGAACAAAACAACATAAAAATTAAATCCACAGTTTTAGAGAAAAGAAATTACAGTAACGCATTAAATTTCAGAGAAAAGAAATAGCATAACCTAATTGAATACAGAAATAAATCAATTTCAAATATAACTTACCCTCAAACCGATTCATGTCCGTTGGAATTGAAGGATTTTTTTTTTGGCGGCGGAGCAGCGCTTGTTGCGGCGGTAATTTGAAGCCAATTCAATGAAAATCAAACAAAAACTCACAATTAGTTGTTGATAAATTCGGTGGGGACTTTCCGATGATGGGGATTCGCCGGTGATGGGGTCGTTGGTGATGGAATTGCTGGTGAAAATTATTTTTGGGCGATCGATTGTCATGTGAAACAGCAAAAAAATTGGGGATCGCGCGTGTCATGCGTGTCATGAAAAAAAATGAAAATTTCCATTTTATATGTGAGAATAGGTGCATCTTGTAAGGTGCACCTGGGTCCATCTAATAATTTGCCGTGCTAATCGGCTTGTTTTGATTATTAATTAAGTGTCTTTGTAAACCTTAATTTTATTTTAGATTGCTTTGAGACCTATAGGGCCCGTTTGGTTGGAGGGACTGGACGGGATAGGGTGGGATATCCCAACATATCCTGCGTTTGGTTTCATGTATTAAAGCCCGGTATTATATCATCGGCCCGCTAGTTATCCTTGCTGTGGGGGATAATTCCATCCCGGCTGCCCCCCTCGGATTTAATTATCCCATCTAACCCATGAATGAAAATGACGAAACTGCCCTCAAAAAGTTTTCCATTTGCCCATTTTAGCCTCAAATCAAGAATTAATTACGAAACTACCAATATAATAAGGATTTGGCAGATTGGTGAGCCAAATTCATAGCCCCCACTGAAACACCGTCCCCCTCCATCGCAAAGGCTGAATCAGCCAACCAACCACCGGATCACCACCCCCTAACCTTCATCCACCGACGAGGAACAAGCCGGTAAGCCCAGCCACTATTCGCCGTCAATTTTTGAAGAAGATTGAGAGGTTTAGTGTCATCCGATCATGCTTGCCGCTGCTGCGTGATGTTATCACCGTAAAACGTTGCCACCTTGCCGGATCTTCCCCAGCCGCAGATCGATCGAAGGAGGAGGGGCTGCGCCGATTTCCGATTTCGGACATTGGAGAAGAAAGGGGGCTGAAGCCAGATAAGGGTTGAGTTCTGCCTTTTTTTACCCAAAATCTCAAACCTATATATTTTTACATAATAATTTGGGTGCTATATTCATCTAGGGTTGAAGAGTTTTTTCGGAGCTTTGTGACTTCTCCGACCCGCAGGAACAACAATTACGAGTTGAGTTACAAACGGGTATGAACCACGAACCATACGAATTTGGTATGCCTTTTCATTTGGTTAAGTATACCCCACAAGCAGTATGCGAATGGATTGTGATATACTATTGTAGCTAAATAATATTGAATGAGTTGAAATGTGTTCTATATTTAAAAACTCAATATTCAGATGGGTTATGAATAGAGTCCCATTTATTTTCCCACTGTGATTAATTAGTCGGAAATATGAACAAGATCTTGATTTGTTGGAAGTGATTCATGATACTGATAGCTTTGTTCATCAACCTTAGAAAAAAAATAAAGCTTGAAGAGGTACAGGTGGTGGTGATTATTGAAGAGGTTATCTCTTCTCTTATTAATCACTCGCCACTATCAGTGTCCGGTCCCAAAAATCAAAACTTGAGTAAACCCTTGATTGTTTTTGCCTTCGTTATCAATTTTGTTGTCTCTTAATTAACAGTCGACAACGATTTCCAAAATCACCATCACCTTTTATTGAAACGGATATGGACATTTGATTGGGCCTTTTCTTTGGATGCCATTTTCATGTCAAATAGGAGCCCCGATCTGTAAGTTCTTTAATTTTACTTTTTTCCCCTCGAATTCATGAATTTTCTGGCATTTGTTTTACCAGAAAGTAGGACAAGAACTTGATAAATAATTTAACGTTAGGTATCAACTCTTTTGGTTTAATTCTGAGCTCTATTTATTTTTTTAATTTACACTGTTCATAATTCCGAGTCGTTTGGGTCGAAAATAAAGGAAATAGGTTTTCGAGGTTAGCACTATAATAATGAATGTTACTGCTGTTAGTGTCCTGTTATGTCTGTTGTTAATCTAACTTTGGATTTTTACATGTAGAATGAACAAGTCGAAAATCAAATGATAATTGAGGAGATCGGTGAGAAGAAGGAGACGCTTAAAGTCACGTGGACTAAAGATAACAAATTAGTGTATCTTTTTATCTTCTTTCCGCTCAGCTTTTATTAGGGCCATTATTTATTAGTTGTCTCTTTATTCAATTAATTTTGGATCTATTATTACAAATTTTTTGCCTGGCACAATGGCCAAACTAGAACCTCCTGAAAGGAGGTACGTTTCTTGATGGTTTAGATGTTCGGGTTGCTTTGGGGAGTGTTTGGAAATAGTCCCTGTCTGAACTTAGTGGAGGGCAACGATCTTTACTTGCGCTTTCTTTTATTTTGGCTTTGCTTCTTTTCAAAACAGCTCCATTATATATACTGGATGAGGTACGTAAAGTGTGTATCTTTTATGTCTTTGTTGTTACGTATGGTTAAATTGTCTGCTTGAATGAGTCAAAAATTGTTTAAAGAGTTGGTTCATTTTCCTCTGACCGTTTGAAATTCACCTCTTTCATTCATGCAACCCTTTCCAGTGATTTTAAAATTTTTAATTCAATATTTAAATCCGATCATGAAGCTAATAACTGTGAAATGTGTCAGGCTGATGCAGCTCTTGATCTATGTCATCCGATCATTCCTGCCACAGCTGCGTGACCAGGAGATGGAACCCTCTGATGGTCCTATGCTGCCAACGAAGGGCTCTTATGAATTTAAACCATTATCTGCCGCCTTCCTGAGTTAAAATTCTGGTATTCAATCACAAAGGCATTCTTTGTAGCATTTGTGATGACCGTCTTTTCCATTGGCAATGTCCACGTGTTTTGGGCTGTACTATTGTGCTACTGGCTTGATTAGAAAGAGGGAATCGGGATAGAAAAACAAGAAACGAAGGAGATTATTGCCTTAGTTCCATGAATTTATAGTTTTTGGGATTGTATTTACATTGAATTATTGACATATGTGCCTGATTTGAGAATTATTACCAAACTGTTCGGTTTAATGTGGCCAAACTTTTTTATGATGCAAGAAATAAAGTTTTATTTTGTTTTAGATGAACTGCAGGAATATTAAAGTTTGTTGTAATGTGATTTTCAATTTCATTTTTTGTTCGCAAAAAAAAAAAAACAAGATGGGGTAAATTTGCACAATTTTGTTTTTTGAGGTTTTTCGTTTCATCTTTCGTCATAATTTTGCACAAAACAGATGAATTTTGAAGAGAGGGGTAAATTTGTGTTGTGAATCGAGTTTTGCTGGAGAAAGGGGATAAGATCTTGCCACGTCAAAGTGTAGTTCCGAGTTTAGATGATAGGGTTTCGGGTTGAATGAGAAGTTGGGCCTTAGTCACAACGGGTGGGGACCAAATATGAATAAACGCTGGGCTGGGCATTTAGTTACTTAAGCTTTGGGCCCAGTCCGATTAAATTAATTTTACCAGCCCGTTTGAGGGCATTTGAGTCTATTTTATGTTATTTTGTCTTGTAGGGAGATATTTTGTATTTTCAGCACCTGAGTGTAACAGATCACATTCCCAACTCCTATATCTACGGGATTATGGATGTGAAAAGGATTCATTAATGAAATTACATAATTTCCTTCTTTATCTCTCAGCTGAAATCTCTCTCTCTCTCATCCCTCTATCCCTTTCAGTTTACATTCGTTCTAATTCCCAGAAAAACAATTCAAGAAATTCAACAAATTATCAAAATCATTACAAGTGGTATCCAGAGCCTTAGATCCTTGGAAATGGCAGATGGAACTCGCATTAAAGATCTTCAAGAAGCCCAGAAGAGGATGGATCAAAACCTGCAAACAGAAGCAATGAAAAGAGAAGCTTGTGAGATTAAAATGTAGGAACAAATTTCTGGAATTAATTCCAACTTGCAAGAGTTAATGGGGCTGAACATGAAGTATGATCATATTACTCAGACTCTAGCTGCCATACAACTACAACTTCTCAACATAAACAAAGGGAAACACCATGCAGAGGAAGAGTCTATCCTAGGGGAACCATATCCAGGATTTAGCAATGAAGGCACAAATGGCAGGTCCACTAATTCTAGCAAATCAAGGGTAATTACTGAATCACATACTATGAATTTTCAGAAACCAGTTCCCAGATTGGAATTCCCAAGGTTTGATGGCTCAGCACCTAGGTCATGGATACTCAAATGCAACAGTTATTTCAAACTCATGCCTAATATTCCTGATCAACAGAAAGTAATCCTAGCCTCTATGCATTTTGAGGGGAAAGCTTCTCACTGGTTCCAAAACCTCAGTGCCTCAAAAACAGACATCACATGGCAACAATTAATTGAAGTAGTTTCATCCAGATTTGAAGAGCTTAAGGAAGCAAGGATCATAGCTGAATTTAACAAGCTCAAGCAAACTGGATCATATGCAGAGTATGTGGAAAGGTTTGAAGAACTCAAGGCATGCATGGAGATTCTAAACAACTACACAGAGGAATACTTTATTGCCAGTTTCATTAGTGGCCTGAGTGAAGAACTACAGGCTTTTATCAACATGTTTGAACCCACCTCTTTACAACAGACCATTGATCTGGGCAGGAAACAAGTGTTAACATTGGATGCTATTGCTAGGAAATTTAAATCTATTCCCAGAACCAACACCCAACCATTTCAGAGCAAGAAACCAGAGAACACATACTCATACACACAAAAACCATTTCCAAACAACAATRCCAAACCACAGACAAAGATGCTCACAGCCTCAGAAATGGCTGCCAGAAGAGAAAAGGGCCTATGCTATAATTGTGATGAGAAATTCACTTATGGGCACAGATGCAAACAGAGAATAAACTACATGATAATGACAGAAGAGGAGGAGATGGAATGTTCACAAGTTTTTGATCCTGAGGATACTACAGCTCCTGAKTCAATGGAAGAGATACAGATGACAGTTAATGCAGTTTCAGGGGGAAGCAGTGTCACCACCATGAGGGTATGGGGGCATAACAAGGGAAACCAATTACAGATTCTGATAGACTCTGGGAGTACACTTAGCTTTATTCAAGAAGCTACTMCCCATAGGCTAGGTTGCCAAATTGAAGAAGCTAAGCCTATRCTTGTGAGGGTGGCTAATGGTCAAAGGTTGGTCAGCACCAAGGTAGCAAAAGGATTCAGTTGGACAATGCAGGGACACATTTTTTCCTATACCCTGAGGTTATTAAAGAATGAGGGCTGTGATCTCATACTGGGTGGTGATTGGTTGAAGTCATGTACACCTATAGAACTGGATTATGAGCTAATGACATTTACTGTTACTCAAAAAGGGGAAAGGGTTAAAATACAAGCACTCACTACCACTGCAGATTGCCAACTTATATCTGCACCTTCTTTATTCAAGATGATGCACCAAGACTACCTGTTGCAAATTGAAGAAATCTACCTGCTCACCATACAGGGGACAGAACAAGAAAGGGACCAGCAAGAGATTCAAATGACTGAATTACTGAAGGAGTACAGTGATGTTTTTGAAGAGCCAAAGGGATTACCACCTGCTAGGGGTACAGAACACCAAATAAATTTGAAACCTGGCAGTCTATCCAAACACCAATACCCCTACAGAACCTCACATGACCAGAAGGATGAAATAGAAAAGATAGTTAAGGAATTACTTATTAGTGGGGTTATTCAGCCTAGCCAGAGTCCCTTTGCCTCACCAGTTATTCTAGTAAAAAAAAAAGGATGCCTCTTGGAGGCTATGTGTGGACTACAGGTACTTAAATGACCTAACTGTTAAGCATGAGTTCCCCATCCCAGTCATTGATGAACTATTGGAGAGTTACATGGGGCACAGTATTTTTCCAAGATAGATCTAAGGTCAGGTTACTTTCAGATTTTGATGAAACCAGAACACAGATATTTAACTGCCTTTAATACTCATCATGGTCAGTTTGAGTTCTTAGTTATGCCATTTGGGCTGTGTAATGCACCAGCCACATTTCAGAGTTTAATGAACCAAGTGTTTAGTGACAGTTTGAGGAAGAGCACATTGGTGTTCTTTGATGATATTTTAGTATATAGCAAGGAATGGGGTGAACACATTCAACATTTGAAGGGAGTACTCAACAAACTTAGGGAAAACCAACTTTATGCCAAAAGGAGTAAGTGCCAATTTGGCCAGAGACAGATAGAATATTTGGGACACATTATTAACCAAGAGGGGGTGGCCACTGACCCCCAGAAGATTGAGTGCATGATCAACTGGCCTATACCCAGGACTGTCAAGCAATTAAGGGGGTTCTTGGGCCTGACTGGATACTACAGGAAGTTTGTGAAGGGATATGGGTCACTGAGCAAACCACTAACCAATTTAGTAAGGAAAGACAAATTCAGGTGGGGGAATGAAGCTGAGGCAGCTTTCCAGAAGTTAAAGGGGGCAATGACAACCACTCCTATCCTAGCATTACCAGATTTCTCCCAACCCTTCATTCTAGAGACTGATGCTAGTGGGTATGGGATTGGGGCTGTACTCATGCAACAAGGGAGGCCACTAGCTTATATAAGCAAACTTCTATGCCCCAAGAACCAAGCCCTATCCATATATGAGAAGGAGTTTCTAGCTGTTCTGATGGATATACAGAGGTGGAGGCACTATTTGCAAGGGCACAAATTTATCATAAGGACAGATCAACAGGCACTCAAACACTTATTGGATCAAAAACTATGAATCCTACTCAACAGAAATGGATCACTAAGCTCTTAGGGTTGAACTATGAGATCCAATACAGGAAAGGGAAGGAGAATAGGGCAGCTGATGCCCTATCCAGGATGAATGATGTACAAGGAGAAGTTAATGCAGTTACTACCCTAGTACCTGTATGGATGCAGAAGGTGACCCACAGTTACAAGAGTGACCCTTTCACTAACAAGATATTAACAGCCAAGGTTCTAGATGCCGATTCATATCCAGAATTTAAAGTCAATGAAGGGCTCCTCAGATACAAGGGCAGGTTGGGAATAGGGCATGACACGGAATTGAGGCATATGATACTTGAGGCAATGCATGGATCAGCATATGGGGGACATTCTGGGATTGGTGGTACATATATGAGGGCCAAAGGAGTCTTCTACTAGCCTAAGATGAAAATGGACATCATTCAAATGATTCAGAAATGTGAAGTTTGTGCTAAGAACAAAGGTAACCATGAACCCTACCCAGGCCTGCTACAGCCTTTACCCATCCCAGAACAAGCATGGACACACATAAGCATGGATTTCATTGAGGGACTACCTAAGGTGAATGGGAAAAATGTGATTCTAGTTATAGTGGACAGGTTTACTAAGTATGGACACTTTCTACCCTTGTCACACCCTTATTCAGCTCAATCAGTAGCCCAGTTATTTATGGATCAAATTTACAAGTTGCATGGTTTACCCCTAAGTGTGGTGACAGATAGAGACAAAGTGTTCACAAGTGTATTTTGGGGAGAAATTTTCAAATTGATGGGGGTGAAACTCAACTTATCTTCAGCTTATCACCCTCAAACTGATGGACAGACAGAAAGACTCAACCAATTCTTGGAAAACTATCTAAGATGCATGGTGCATAACAATCCCAGATCATGGCTTAAGTGGCTTAATCTTGCTGAATTTTGGTACAATACCAATTATCACACAGGCCTAAAAACTACCCCATTTCAAGCATTGTATGGATATGCTCCTCCCCTATTTTCAATGCAACCATATGACAGACATGCAGACTCAGAAGCAATGGAATTTGTTAAAGACAGGCAAGTGATGATTAAACAGCTGAAAGAGAATCTTATTCAAGCACAGAACAGGATGAAGACCTATGCAGATAAGTCAAGGATTGAGAAACACTATGCAGTGGGTGAGGAGGTATACCTGAAGTTGCAACCGTACAGGCAGAACACAGTGCAGCTTAGGAAGAACCTGAAGCTGTCTCCACGCTATTTTGGTCCCTTTCGCATTTTAGAGAAAATCGGCGAGGTTGCTTACCGCCTGGACTTGCCGCCAGATTCGAGGGTCCACCCCGTGTTCCATGTCTCCTTGTTGAAAAAGCGATTAGACCCCAACCAGAAGGCTTCTCCCGAGCTACCAATTGAAGCGTTGGACGGACTTTGCGAAATAATTCCGAGATCTATTTTGGGTAAACGATTGGTTAAGAGGGGAAAGGAAGGAGTTGAACAGATTTTGGTCGATTGGGGGTTTGATTTACAGAACAAAATCACTTGGGAAGACATGAAATTCATCAAGAAGAAATTTCRAGGGACWAATCCTTGCGGACAAGGATTTCAAATTCGAGGGGGTGATGTTGTGAATCGAGTTTTGCCGGAGAAAGGGGATAAGATCTTGCCACGTCAAAGTGTAGTTCCGAGTTTAGATGATAGGGTTTCGGGTTGAATGAGAAGTTGGGCCTTAGTCACAACGGGTGGGGACCAAATATGAATAAACGCTGAGCTGGGCATTTAGTTACTTAAGCTTTGGACCCAGTCCGATTAAATTAATTTTACCAGCCCGTTTGAGGGCATTTGAGTCTATTTTATGTTATTTTGTCTTGTAGGGAGATATTTTGTATTTTCAGCACCTGAGTGTAACAGGTCACATTCCCAACTCCTATATCTACGGGATTATGGATGTGAAAAGGATTCATTAATGAAATTACATAATTTCCTTCTTTATCTCTCAGCTGAAATCTCTCTCTCTCATCCCTCTATCCCTTTCAGTTTACATTCGTTCTAATTCCCAGAAAAACAATTCAAGAAATTCAACAAATTACATACAAATTATCAAAATCATTACAATTTGTCTTTTGGCTATTAATCCCCTGTAATCCAGGACAACAAACATGACATTAGAGCCCTTATCCTAATTTCAATGATTAACCAATCATATAAAACAAACATCAGATAATTTAGTATGAATAGTATTATCCTGAAGCCCTTGATAAAATTGTCCAATCCCGTCACCCGAACCAAACGAGCCCATAGGATATTATCCATCGGATTAGATTTCAATTAAGGGCAAGATCTAAACTTCGATTAGTACAATTTAGTTAAAATCTAATTATTGGTGCCAAATGTCTTGGATAACCATTGTGACGAGTCTACCGCCTAGATCACCTTTTAATTATGTTTTCAAATTCGTTTTCTTTAATATCACTTAAAGGCTTTTGTTAAATCTCAGTATTAAAAAAATGATATATCTTATGTCTGCTAATCGAACTTGTCATCAACACCATCGTTTTTTGTTTTTTATTTATTTCAAGTTAAGGTCTCTTAGGTCAATAAAATATAAATGAAAAACCGAGTGTGTAATTACATGAACAATTAGCGGGCCTAATTGTTCCGTGGTCACAAACTGACCACCAATAAGAAGCCAAAGAACAAAAGAAGAAAGAATATTTAACATGATACATATATGTTAATCCAAGCAACTCGCATCGTGAAGAAACATCATCATGAATCTCCACCAACAATCCCCTTCGTTGTGCATTTGTCTCGAGAGTGTGTCTACAACCCCATTAGTCTCTCAAAAAATGTGCGCAACATTAAATCGTCGATAATTGAGGAAAAAGTTGGTGTAACATTTTCCTAAAGAACTAAGGAACCGTCAAAAAACGGGCATCAAATATAGAACCACATAAGTGGAGTATGATTCAAGCCAACAAAACTCTAAAATACTATCCAAGGCAATCACACAAGCACAAATTGCTGCCTCAAGTTCCCTGTAAAAACGAAAGAAGTGTCAAGTCTCCTTGTGAAACATCCTTGCACAAAACCTATATAATATTGAAAAACCCCATCATAATCTACCTCTATCAGAGCATCAAGACAACCATCCATGTTAACCTTGATATGGCCAAATTCAACCACTATAAAATTAAAAAAAAAAATCCTATGATCAAAACAAGATTCATGTCCAGACCCCACCAGACCTCACGGTGATTACAAACTCCATCCTCTCCATGTTTGATGACACCTTGTTCCCAATTATTGCTAGTTTTCAGCCGCCAAGACTTAGCAATCTCGAGGACCATCCCCCACCGTCTCCATCATCCGCATCCCATCCACCGTTGCCTACCCCTTCTACGACCCATCATCACAATCATGACTCCTCAACTAATCATAGGATTGAGAAGCCGCTCTCACAATATCATGGCGATTATTGATGAGACACCCAAAATCAGCAGCATCGTTGACGCCAAAGAGACAACCCCTACAAGATTTAATCGGTCCTATAGTAGCACCCTTGTCAGAAACTCCTCAACACACTCTAAAAGTCGTGTCCATCCCCTCATCCCAGTTCCAAATGGGTATGTCTTGTCCCTTACGTTATTTGACAAATTCTATGTAGCTGGATGGAAGGTGTTTCATCATTCCCCCGCCATTCAATTTATGCTAAAGTAGATAAACCACAACCGATACGCTTGTTGTTTGATAAATTAAAATTTTATTAGAATTTGAAATCACACTTTTGTATCATTTCATTTGGAAGCGGTTACTATATACTGATTTTTAAAGATGATCATGATATGGCTACGGTTTGGAAAAGAAGAACGTGGCAGTTGCCGTCGAGTTCCTTTCGGCAGTAGTGTGGGCTTCAAACTTTGATCTCAAGCATATTAAGTCATCCTCTTCTCAAATTTAGTTGTGTATTCACGGCCTTGGCCACGAGCTATGGGACGAGGAAACCCTTTCAGGTATTATGTGGGCAGCGAGTACGACGTTGAAGATTTATTATAACTCTTTGCATTGAATGTTTAGGCACTTTTAAAGAATGCTCATGGAGGTTAGTTTATCAAGCCTTCAACTAGAAAGTTTAATGATTGAACACACGGGCCACTCATACCTTTTGAATTTCACTTAAGAGAGTTTGTCGGATTTTTGTAAGCAATGTGAAATAGTGGGTCACTCGACTGCACCTTGTCGTTGATGCAAGTCCAACACGGGGACACAAGCGCTCATGTTCGTAGTGGCCCGTGGTTGTTAATTCTAATCGATCCCCTAAATCGATAGATAATGACAACAAGGGTTAAGAGTGTATTAGTGGAGAATGAGGTTACGGTGGATAGACTTGGTTTGAATCTCGTGATCAATGATAATAAGAACATTTGGGTCCATAAAAGGGCTATTGGTAAGTAGGTTGTTGGGAAGGAGCACAATGTTGTTCATATGGCTATTCACGCTACTAATAAATTTACTGAGTTGGATGATTTGGAGAGTGATGATGGTGGTGACTCATCATTTATAGCGCACTCACAACCAGGGGGGAAGCTCATGCATGCTCAAGGATTTAGTTTTTCTCAATGGACATAATCTTCGTCGCTGACGAGAGGTTATAATGTGGATACCGTGGTGTCCAAAGTTTTGATGTCTTTCATAACTTTCTCTACGACGCATTTAGACAACTGAAGAGAATAGTTTTGGTGGGTGTAGTATAGATAAGGTTTGTGTGACTTGGTATTATCGAAATACGATGCAATTGTATGAATCAATGGATTTTTAGTTTGAGAAATTGAAGGGAAGCGAAAATAAATGGAAAATTACAGAAATAAACGAGAAATTACGATGATCTATGAAAAATAAAGCAAGTATTTCGGATTCCTCTTGCGTATGCCATATTGAAATTGCAAGCAATAATCAAAATAAGCAATAAAAAGCCAAGAAACAACAAAGTACAAGCATGAATGCCTAAGGTACAACTATGCATGCATGATCATAAAATTTAAATAAAGCAAATTAACAAAAATCAAAAGCACCAATGGAAAGAGTAATAAAAGTTGACATGAAAGTTTAAATCTTTTCGAAAAATAACAAGAAACGAAGAGTAGATCTAGGATTCAACATAAAACCATGCATGAAAATAAAAGCTAAAATAAAGCATATGAAATACTTGAAATAAAAACGATCAAGACCCAATCTATGATCAAGGTGTGTCACTCACATAGACTCCACAAACCAAATCACAAATCTAACAATAAATCTAAGAGTTAAGGCAAAATGCATAAATTGAAGAACAAGCTTAAAATTGAAGAACAATGAAGAAAATTAAGAAAAACTTACTTGAATTAAGAAAGAGAAAATAACAATCCAAAATAAAATCCAAGTGATGGCTTGAATACTTCTTGAGCTTACAAACCCAATGAAAAACTTGAAATTAAATCTAAGATCTGAGAGAGAAACTAAATCCCAAACCCATGCAAGAGTTGGGAGGAGAGTAGATCCCTTCTTTGGGGAAAGATGTGGGATTTATATAGATATTCACAGGGGTAAAATTGTCAAAAAATGCCAAAAACCCCAAGATTTCCTACGAGGCAGTCGATCGGTAACATTTCAGTTGATCGACTACCCTGCTCCAATGTCCCAGTCTCTGTCAAGCAGTCGATTTAGGTTGCTTTCAGTCGATCGACTGGCATGTCAGTCGATCGATAGGTTGGCAGTCGATCAACTGCCTTGTTGTTGAAACGAGTCAGCCTTTGTTGTTCAGTCAATTTGGGCTGTTCTCAGTCGATTCAGGCTTCTTTCGGTTTTCTCGTTTTGGTACGGATTTTTAGCCTCAATGCCTTGGCTCGAACCTAGGCGCATGCCGGCACGTCTTGGCATGAATCTAATTAATTAAGCCTCCTACGAAATAAGAATTTTGAACTTAGAAACCCAATAATCAGACAAACATCACCAATATTGGATACATAAGGCTTAAAATATTAAAACAAGAAAACAACTTAAAACCATTACTACTCGACTCAAAAACTACTATAAACACCAGAAACGGTTTTAAGCTCAAATGGCATTTATGTAATTATTAAAATTTTCAAAAATTACAAAAAAGGACCCTAAAACTTTCAAAAAATTATTAAGGGTTGTTAAGCTATACAGAAAATTTTCGAAAATTGCAGAAAGGACCCTAAAACCTTCATAATTATTAAGCTTTGATTTTTTTTTAAATATTGTGCCCATTTGCATGTTACTAAATTTTGGGGTTTATTTTTGAGGTTCAATTAAAGTTTATTTATTAAATTGACCTCAAATAATAAATAAAATTCTAAAATTAATTTGGTCTTGGAGTTTAAATTTTAAATTCAAATATTGGTATGGTTTTTTTTTTTATATATATATTGAGATAAATCAATTGAAGCAACAATGTCACAAAAAGTGTCTCTCTTGTGGAAATAAATTTATTTCAAGATATAAAAAGTTGTGTGCATGTAATTTATGTAAATATTCATTGGCCAAACGGAAGATCCATCGGTCAATATATGTATTCAAATTCTGCTTTGAATAAGTTATATCTTTTTAAAACGTGTGATTAAATAAGAAACAATAGAAAATATTCTACTTTATATTTTTATTTTTTTTAATTTTGTGTGCACAATTTATTGCATAATTGTGCACATATTGACACTTACTTGTGCACATAAATGGGCCATCGCAGAAGTACAAAAGCACACTTGCTCCATTACTCACAATCAGTAAAATAATTATATGTCAAACCAAACCATCTTGTCGACTCATTTTCTGGTTGTCCTACAATCTCCAAGATTATACTTTAATAAACTAAGGTATATGGTATATCAATAATAAACCAAAAATATATGTTGAAAAGAAAAAGGAAATGGCCAAAGTTCTTAATTGTGAAACACGGACAAATCATAGTTTAATCTCATGGTTGTGCACAATTTATTAAACTATTGTGCAGATTTTATCGCATGGTTGTGCACAAAACTATACTTACTCGTGCACAAACCAGTTTGCAAAATTAAGAAAAGTAAAAATACAAAAATAATATTAAGGGTTGGTCTTGAAATCTGTCAATTGCTTTCTCTGTTGCCCAATTGGGAAGAACGTTCAACATCACCTGCAAAATCTCGCATTGAATCAGTGAACAAAATAGTACACGCTACAGATAACGCGACAGAAAAATTATTTAAAACTTAATAACACATGCAAACACCATTTTGCTACTACACGACTGTGCACAAGAGAACACATTAATGTGCAAATACTGACTCTTACTTGTGCACAAACCACATCACACTTGCATCAGATGAAAAATGACATCAGGCGACAATACGCACATAAATTTTAATCATAACACGAGCAAACACCATTTTTGCTACAGCACGACCATGCACAAGCGAACACATTAATGTGCACAAAATGACACTTATTGTGCACAAACACATCACACTTGCATCAGATGACAACACGCGCAGAATTTTTTAATCATAACACGTGTAAAATACCATTTGCTACTGCACGACCGTGCACAATCAAAGACATTATTGTGCACAAACTGACACTTACGTATGCACAAACACATCACACTTGAATCAGACCACAACACGCGCATAATTTTTTAATCATAACACGTGCAAACACCATTTGCTACTGCACGACCGTGCACAATCGAAGACATTATTGTGCACAAACTGACACTTACGTGTGCACAAACACATCACACTTGAATCAGACGACAACCACATCAGATTACAACACGCGCAGAATTTTTTAATCATAACACGTGCAAACACCATTTGCTACTGCACAATCGAAGACATTATTGTGCACAAACTGACACTTACGTGTGCACAAACACATCACACTTGAATCAGACGACAACCGCATCAGATGACAACACGCGCTTAATTTTTTAATCATAACACGTGCAAACATCATTTGCTACTGCACGACCGTACACAATCGAAGACATTATTGTGCACAAACTGACACTTACGTACGCACAAACATAGTGACGAAAGTTTAAAGCGAGTTGATGTCGCCGACGTGGGAGATTAAAGTGGGCTTGTCGCCGAGGGCTTCGATGTCGCGGTTTATCCACTTGATGGTAGCGATGCTTTCTTCTTGTATGCGGACGAAGGTGGAGTATGGTGTGGCGGTCCCCATGTCTCCGAATAGGAAAGCGATTGTTTCGGTCAAGTCCTTAATCGAAGAGATGAAGGTGTAAGTTTTGGTCCAACCGCCTGAATCATTACCTACCTGCCAATTTATATTCGAAATGAAAATGTGGACATATTTATGACAACGCAACAAAATAAGGATGAATGCACAATAGCTGCAAGCCCAAAATTGATCTTAACTGTCAACTAATCCCAACATTGCATCCAAAATTTTACAGTGAAAAATCAGCTGGAATTGAAAAGATACTCAACTCGGTTCAATTCAATACCAAAATCCATTCTACTCCATGGAACATTTAAACTTCCAAAAACAGTAATAAAATTGATAGCAAGAATAATAAATTACCAGATAATAATATCTCTTCCCTTCTTCCAAACCAATCATCACGCCATCATGTATAAACCCAGGATCCCTCCATCCAATGCTCTCATTGGCCGACGCATCACACATATCTTCTCTCTCATATCTAGAGACCCGGGTACCCACGACCCTACTCAATTTATCCCGGGCCAATCCGTACTTCACTGAATTCTCTTTCCCATCATGGGTCACGAACATGACCCGCATCTCCCCATCCCGGCCCGTCAACGCCAGGTGGACCTGCTCAGGTCCATGACCGGGTTCCAACCGGACCGTCTCCAATTCGGCCAGGAGATGTTTAGTCCCCGGCAAGGGATTGTGATCGTGGTCTTACTTTTTCGAGTTGATTTCGGACTCGGTCCAGTGGAAGATCCGGAACTGGTAATCGGATCGCAAGTTGATTAGCGGGATTGTGGTCGAGCCCGACCCGGATTTGCATCCGGGCGACAGAGAGAAAAATGTAACCGATGAAGTCCGTGTGGGAGGAGTTTGAAGGGGAGTAAATGCCGAGCCAGTCGAGCTGGGATGGGGAGTCAATGCAGGACCATCGGATCGTATCTAGTTGGGAATGGATCTGGAGCTCACGGTAATGGCGACTGGTGGTGAGGAGGATTATTGAGTTAAATCGAATGAGAGAAAATGAAAAGTAGAAGATGGGTCGGCGACCTGGCGTAATAAGTTTTCTTAATTCGTTTGATTCAATTAGATCCATTAGATTAAATTATTTCTCACCCACAGACCCATTCTCACCGGAACCTAACCATATATATATATATATATATATATATATATATATA
>BMAC01000923.1:230108-257162 GCA_014905375.1 Phtheirospermum japonicum | reverse complement strand
GGAACTAGGAACCCACACGAGCCACAAGATTGATTTTTTTTGATGGACAAGATTATCCCAATTAATTATATAATTAATATATTTATATTAATAAAAAGGTCTTATCTGTAATTACATTCAATATCCCATAAATAAACTTTTAGCAACCGTTTTTTTCCTAACATTCCATTCAGCCGTTTTTTACCAAAAAAAAAAATAATAATGCAATTAAACACACATGATGAAAAGTCATTTGACATATTCAGCCGTTTTTTTCTAACTTTCCATTCAGCCTTTTTTTATRAACATTCAAATAATCATTTRTGCATCACCCAATATGATTTGTCTAGTAAAATTTAGTWACATTATTTGTATGTACTAATTGAAAAGCTAAGATTTGGGTTGTGTTGACAGGTCTGGATAAGGAGCAAAAACTAATGGATTTGGGTTCAAGAAAKMTTTTTCTKTGCCCAAGAAAAGCAGCYGCCGAGGCCACCGTYGGAAGTGGCGGCACAGCCGTGGCCACGCRCACTTCAAACTGTTCAAAGGAAACTGATAAGGCCACTAGGAAGGGCTCAAGCTGGCTCAAYATTATGGATTTTTTGGTGTGAAAATCAGCATCATGTGCCGCCACCCACGCTGATCTTTTTATTTGTTATTTAAATTGTTTWTTSCTATAGTGTTYGGTGAATATTTGAAAAGTGTAAATTTAATGCAATTRTGGAGATCAGTGTGTCCACAAAGTTTAAGCATATTAGAATGTAAAAAATATATACTGAAATTAKAAAATTTGGTGCTTGGATTATCTCATTCGTCCAAACTCTCACTTTATTAAGCYTGCGTTCGGGGCACCAGAAAAAAATCAAGTTTAGAGCAAAATGATTCAAATCAAAATTAAGAGGGGGRAAACTGTGATAGTACACGYACATTTATCAAATCAATGTGGATAATGTGACAATTACCCAACAGGGTGTAACAGATAAGTGGAGAAACATAGTTGATCATGAGATCTCATGCCATATTGGGAAAGAACTAAAATCTCAATTCACAACATACCAACATACCGGAAAAAACATAAATGAAAGAAAAAAAAATAAAAAAGGACACGACTAACTGCATCTGTTTTATCTAGACAGCATCAAGTGTTCACAAACACCCATCAAACTAACAGTCTCAGACAAAAGTTGAACAACAACTACAAAGCCACTTAATTATCCTGCATTTCCTAGAAACACAAAAACAAAATTAAACAAGTTAAGGATAACAAGATTCCGGCCACCAAKGGATTTCTCAACTCAAGACATCATCCTGCAAATACCAGCTTGCATCACACCGTTCGGCCAAACTCTCACTGGAACCATTAACACCTYTACAAAATCCCATGGTAACCTGTCATTAAAACCAGTTATRAATTCCTTAAAAGCAGGGAACCTGGACCTGCAAAACTTATAAACTGGGTGAGATATTTAAATTCAAAATGTCCGGGAAAAAATAAAATTGAACAGATAAAATGAAAACTCACAAGCCTGGATGTGTTGTGYGTACACGATACCTGACTGCACATACCAACACACAAACACTACAGATGAAAGAAAAACATGCCRGCGCAAAAGAAACACTTTCAAAAATCAATATCAAAATTTGTGRTAATGGGTTGGCTGAGAAAAGGCTTCTAAGAGGTGATGTGTTATGCCAATTTAGACAACTAAACCCTTTATGATRATCTCACATAATCAATTAACCAAAARGCATAACACTAGAAAAGGAATATCATAGTTCAAGTATAATTAGCAGAGGGGCAGTTGTCTTAGTATACTTTAATTAGCACTAAATAATTATATCCTTCGCATACTACCCACCTTAATTAGCACARTGCCCCTGCAATTATTAGCACACAGATAAATAAACAGACCTTCAAATAATCAGCATAATTTCATACATAAATTAACACATGCAAAAATACAAAAATTTCAGCAGACACCTTTACAATCTTAATCAGCACATTGTCACACATTCAACAATCTGCATATTTTTTTAGCATATTTTTTTTTGATACAAGTGAATACATTAGCAAATGTAATTTATATTCTTAGTATAAAATTATAGGAAAATCTCGAGAAAATCAACACAGTGCTAGTTATACAGCGACATGATACTCTAAATAAACAGACCTTCAGATAATCAGCATAGTATCATACATAAATMAACACATGCAAAAATCTATGATTTTAGCMGACACCTTTACATATTTTTAGCATCAGAGACAAGTATTTTTTAGCACAAAAACAATCTTATTGGTGAATACATTAGCAACTGTAATTTATATTTTTAGCATAAAATTATAGYAAAATCTCCAGAAAAARAGCACACTGCTAGTTATACAACGACATGATACTCTAAATAAACAGACCTTCAAATAATCAGCATAATTTCATACATAAATTAACACATGCAAAAATACAAAAATTTCAGCCGACACCTTTACAAATTTTTAGCATCAGACACAATTATTTTTTAGCACAACAAGAATCTATAGCAATAATTATATAAAACCCTAATTCTCCAGATAAAAGTACTAAAATTCGACGCAGACCGCGAACCAATTTTAAAAAACAAAACAAAACAAATACTATTAGGTTCTAACCTCTTAGTCTCATCTTCCTAYCATAGCCGACGGCGTCTCCACCCATAGCTGAATTAACCATAGTTGTGGTCGGAAAGCACAAAGAAATCCTTCAAATTYAAAACGAGCAACGAACCCTATTGATAATTGACGCTGATTTTATAGACATTCCCTGCTCGAATCCCGTAAAAAATGTGCGATTTAAAAATAAGCTAGTATACAGGGGTGGGTAATCCGGCAAGATTATTGGGATGCTACGATTGGTTTTGGAAATTTTTTTGTTTTTTTGGGGAAGAGGGTGAATGATTTCTGAAGATTTCGGGGTAATTTTGGGTTGCTATTATTGATTTCGGGATTTTTGTATTTTTTTGGGATGAAGGTAAACGATGTATCCATATTTTTGTTGGAATGCTAAGATCAATTTCAGAATTTTTTTGATTTTTCGGGGAAGAAGGTGAAGGATTTCTGCAGATTTCGGTTCCTTTTTCCRTTTTTCCGAAGATCGAGAAGAGCAAATTTGTTGGGATATGCTAAATGTCCAATGTGACCCTCAATTCCAAAAAAAGAAGCGCGCATGTGCATTATTTATGTGACATACCTTGTATAAAACAACAAACAACAACGGTTGGATTATCACAAATTAACTATTGGGATTGGTTCCCAGTTCCCACAAGATTCCCACGAGATCCCGCCCCTATATATATATATATATATATATATAAAATAAAAAGTTGAGAAAAAAATTGTATCAAGCTCGAGCTCGGGTCTGCTCATTCTCGACTTGTTTACACCTAATGACTCTAATGATGAATCATTCTTGTTGCTAGGAATGGCCCTTTGCAAAGATGGGATGAGATGAGCACACAAGCTACGAATGTTGAGTATGAAAATTGATTCATTAACTATTAATCACGAGCGGTGAATAGGCATAAGATGTGTAATGAATACACATGGGAAGAGGTTGAATATACAAAAAATGAGTGATACAAATGATAAATATCCATCATCAGATAATGCATTACACACCCGAGCACATAAAATAAATTGTCTGATCTCGCAACTAAAGGGCCAATATAACTAGTGATTTTTTTTTTCTTTGAAAGTGTTATGGGTAATCTCCTACAACTTTCAATTTCTTACTTCGTCAGTAATGTCCAATGAAAATAAGAAAAGACCTTGTCGATTCCATAAGTGGAGTCGAGTAAATTAGGGAACTAAACACAGTTCTTTAAAATCACAATTTTATACTCATCAAAACAAACTAGAATTCGCATTAATCGATTGGCAAGGCGGCTAGATGGTACAACTATTGTCTAGCTTTCCTAGCTTCACAAGCCTTGCCCAAAAAAAGACTCGTACATTGGATGTGCTGGACCAATCATATCTAACTGCAATTTTTATCAACTCCGGAGGTGGCATACCAAAAAGAGCAGTTCATCTAGGTTGGATATTTGCTATTATATGTCATTGGGCTAAATCTAATTGCCAGCGATCCATAGGCAAACTAGAAACCATCAGAGAATTGCTCAGTCAGTGTAAGGCTGAGAATCCATGCAAAGATGTACTAGTTTCCTTTGGTACTGTCCGTAATATTCACCAACTGCAACGACATCTTCATTTACAGGGTTCAGCCCAGGCAAGTTCATCACCTTTTCCTTTAAAGAAGCAGCTTCTTCATCAGAATCCAAACGGCAGAGAAATTCCGAATGAATTTCCCGGCAAACAAGTATGAACATGGCTGCAGTGTCCGGCAACTGTGCCTGCCGAAGTGCTGCCAAAGCCTCCTGCAATGCACCAGCGGCAACGTACAAGATCAATGCCCTGCATAGACACAATTTTTAAGGTTGGAATACAATAGAGAAATATTTGTCCAAAATAAGATACCCTTGGAAGGTTGATACCTCCAGATGTTGTGTTCAGCATGAAGAACATGTTCTGCCCATCTCTGTAAAACCCTGTGAATCATTCATAAAAATAGAACACATTAATATTTTTACACAAACCAAAGTATAGAGCTACTGACTATAACCTAACATCATTTTCAACATTATTCATTTGAAAATGATATTTTTGCCGTACTAACTGGAGTTATGGAAATGTAATGGAAGAAAGTCGCATAATATATTAACAATATGCGAAGAGCTATTTTGGCAATTATCACACAAAGATCTAATCTGGTGGGAGACAACCTAACAGGAACGGTGAAATGAAATTGTAATGACATTGTTGGACAAAAAAGGTATTTATATAACCTAGTTCCGAGGCTTCCAAGGTAAAATTCTAAACACTCTGAAAATGATACACTGCCATTGTCACGGACTTGTTCCCGTAACAAGGAACCGAGGTGCGGCCTTAGCTCCTTTATGCCGTCCCTTGCGATAACTAAGTCAGCCTCCTCAGAAAATTTAATGTGTGCGCTAAGTGATACAGCTAAGAAAGAAACATAAGTGGATAAGAGAGTTGAAATGCTTGAACGTAGTAAGAACATTGTATTATGCTTGAAAGTTGCTTAGATGGTTACAAACGAGGAGCTAACCCCTGTTTATACAACTCCACCTCAAATGGTTCTAGATTTGTCTCTAAATTTCTTCACTTTAGATTATTCTAGAAGCTTTGCCAGATAATTCTATACAAGTCCCACAACTCTCCACTATGCACAAGTGTTTTCTAACATGTGTTAGACTACTCTAGAAAATTACAAGTACAAAATGAGCCTCTACTTAGCAAAATTCAAAATTCATAAGTGGGAAACGAGCGGGACATTACACCATGCTCAAAAGAAGTAGAAAAGTACTTAATTACCGTGTTGTACCGCGAAAAGAAAGAAAAAAGAGCAGTCAAATAATGAAATAGTCTGGACATTTAAGCATGAAAATGCAGCAATATAATAATGCAAATGATGAAATGATCTTCTGAAATAGAGTAAACATGACAGAAATCGGTGATGACTTTTTCTACAGGGAAATAAGATAGAACAGAACCTTGCATAGTCAGATCCTTTTAAATGTGTCGCAGCTAATGTTGCAGCATCAGTCCAGCATCCCGCATCCTGCAACTGCAAAATTGTTGATTACATGTAAGCAAGCATATCAGATCAAACCCCCCTTTCAAATCATGTTTCACAGCCTTTGAGTGGTGTTCCCGAATCATTTCTTGCAAACACATTCACCTAGCTTAATAGAGCTAGTGATATCATTTGCATATAAGCAATTGACCGAACACCTGTAGAGAATCATAAATTTAACTCAGAGAAAATTGAACTTTCAGCCCCATTAGATACACACTCCTGTTCTTTCAGTCCCACATTTTCAAAATAGTCCAATAAGAATTACTTTGTTGCAAAAGTCTTCCCATATGAATTATATTCTGATCCATACCGTTTAAGTTTTCCCAATTTTGATCCGTGGTTGGTTTCAAATTACCCTTAGGAATGTCAATAGGGCGGGGGCGAGGCAGCAGCCTGATATCTATCCTGTTAGACAAATTGCCCCCACCACACCCCCATGGTGATCCCCATCTCCCACTTCGAATTTTCATTTCTAGAAGAAAATTAACATTTTCTTTAATATTTTTAACCAATATAAATTTTCAAAAATAACATGTTCAGTTTTGTCACACTTAATGTATGCAAAGAAATGAGCACTCACTGTAAAGTGTAAACTATCGGATCAAATATGTTTTGTTTCAAAAAGAGGAAAAGAAGACCTACAGAAGCAGAAGTCATCAAATGACGCATCTGAAAAAGTGAAACAGAATATGCCTCATTCTGTAATAGAGATATGCAAGATAAAACTCTACCTGAGAACACGCTTCCTGATACCTCCCTACTGCACAAAGCAGGTGCGTACCAGACATTGACCTATCATTTCTTACCATATTTGCTGCAACAACCTATGAAAAAATAATAGATGAAAAAGCAGTATGATTCATTTGAAAAGTAGCAATTCTGAAGAAACAAGTACCTTCACAGCCAGTTCAAGTAGAGAAGAAGACACAGCAGAGGCAAGAGCAACAGCTCGCAGAGCATTTGCATAGAAGTAAGGGCTTTCTGGAGAAGTAGAGAGGAGCAAACTAACAGCAGCTTCCAGGTTTCCAACTGACACAAGTCTGACCACAAAGGAAAGACGATAGAATAAGGCAAAAACATTTTTTGGTTACTTCATAATTCTATATAATTCAGCTAGCAATCTTCAAAAACTTGCATCAAGACATCTATATATTCTGATGCAACTACCTTCCATAAGATTGTAGCTTTTCGATAGTTATGCATCTAATCCAATCTGATGAATGCGTAACTCCAAAAAGAGTTTCATACCATAGTCGAGGTGAAAATGTAGGAATTATTTATGTTAAAAAAAAGTGATGGAAACGTGAGTCTTTAAGCTGAAAGATTGTAAGAGGGATAAAAGGATTTGGCTCCAAATAGATCAATGCAGATAACAGAACTGGATCTTGATTAACAGTGACTGACCACAACCTTTGGGGATTCAGAAATCCAGTTGATTATGTCGTGGAACAAATGAGCTTTGCTAAAGTATTTTGGAGGGAGAATAAAGAGGCAAAACGGAAACTCTCACTGACTTGCTACAGATGTCCAAACATCCGGCCAATACAGGAACGACTAGAAATAGAAAAGCATACTTCTTCCTCACCTACAAGGGTGTTAATGCGCTCATGCAAAATGAGTAAAGTTTACTCTTAAATTACGTCGACTTCATCATTTTAATCACACTTTGAACCTCTTGTAAAGGAACATTTAGAAGATATTAACTGGGGGAGCATTGTCAGTGCACCTCGTAAATTAAGAGGAGCATTCAATCATGAACAAGGTGAATGAATGCCATCAAAGCATCTAAGATTTCATGTTTTACTTTTTTGAAAATAAGAGCAACATATTCCCAAATTCCTCTCTAAATCCAGAAGACTACAAAATTCCAAATTCAGACTTCCATCTACATCATTTGAATAAGGATTACTTATGAAACCACTCCTTAGATATGGCCTATCTACAGAAACTACCCTTCTAAGTTTATAGGTTACAAATTCCCTTGAAATATTACAATTACCTATTTAGTTGTCTTTTAAACGAATACCCTCTTTCTAGGAGCAATTTGGACAATGGGAGACAAACATCAGGTCTATTTGTGATTCATAAACATAGAGGTGTAATTTTGTAAATATTAATAGACCAAACCATTAACCCTTTGAGATAACAAGAGAATCTTCAAAAATCTATGCACACTATGTGAATGACAAGAACACTGAGCATGAGTCACCAATTTTCTGACTGCTATTGAGTTCCTCCTAATTCCCAACAAGCAACCTAGAAATTGCTAGTATAATAATTGAGATGAAAATGAGGAATCCTTTCGTCAGTTTAAACCTTACCATATAAGCTTTTATTTCGTCTCAATAGAAAGGGCAAATATTTAAAGGACAAGGATGTTTACAAAATCATGCAGTTGAAGTCAAAACAGTGTTTTTGTTGATTGAGTAAGTTGCGACATATCTTTTGCTACATCACTCCAGGAATCTTAAAGGATCATATAATTAATAAAGTGAAGTAACAGCACAAACTAAACCATAATGGAGGTGGAGAGCTATTACCATAAAACCTAAAAGCTGCACATGTGACCTACCAAAAATTTGGAGGAAAGACTTACTCATGCACACGGTTCTGTATCGCCTCTTCACCCTCCAATTTCTCATGCCATTGAATACGTTCATTAGCACACTCCCACAATTCTTGTTGTTCAAAAGCCATCAATTTAAGTTGACCGTTAACCTATGCGGAAAAAAAGGTTATATAAAGAACTCTCAACTGCAGTAAATCATCTACACATTGACCATCACAACTTTCCCACCATACAAGCAATGTAATTCATAGCTATTTTAGGCAAAGTATGTTATATGAAAATAAAAAATTTATCGCTCGGATTTGACTAACCAAAACATTCTTTTTCCCTGATCCAGGCACTGATTTTCCTTTTGATGATATCCTGCTCAACATAGATGCCTCATCAATTTCACAATTTTTAGCTGCACGTGGGCCTTTTTGTGATGATCTATTAACCAACTTATTCATGAAGTGGTTGAGAGCAAGAGGTAACTGAAGCCAGAAAAGCGTTTCCATTGATTCACCAAAGATGGCAGCTGCAAATGCCAGCCTCAACGTGGAGCCTCTATTCACAACTTTAGCATATAGTCTCACTCTCTCATCATCAAGCAGGCAGCCTTGAGGATATATAAAGAACGGAAAAATCCGTTAATTTCTTTAAGGTAGAAGTATCTTTCATTAGGTGCACAAAGAAAAGAAGGGCACCTTCTTTACGGTAAGGCTCTAATACTTTAAGAAGCATCTCCGGCACAGCAGAGTCACCGATACATGGTGAATCAATCATATAACCACGGAGATCTCCAGCTGATGGGGTTCCTGGAATATGTGAATATGCCTCGTTCGTGGTTGAACTGAATGCATGAAACCATGAAGGTTTCACACCAAACTGTAAAATCATCCTCAATGCCTGTGCAAAAAAAAAAAGAAAAGAAGAATGAAAGAAAGAAAGAAAAGATAAGAAAAAAAATCCAAAATAAGCAGTTTGATGGCACAGCACTCTTCATCAACTTTACATCAACAGATTTTTCCAGAGAATTTTTTATGATGGTCTCTAACATTGTCAGTATCCTGTAATCCATTTCTTAGGACACAAAGACACCCCTAGGCGAGAAATTCCCCCTCAGAAAAATTCTCCATTCATCTATTATCATACATACAAGGAGGCTAGTAATATAAAAACCAAGAACGCATTACATGGATCATATAATCTTTTCCAGTTTGCTTCAAATCAAGTTTCAAAAAATACCAGGGCATGTGATGCAGGGAGCAATACAGGAGAGGGCAAAGGTACGGGCCGAAATCTCTCTTTCATAGGCCGTGCTTGCGGACCAAAATCCCCTAGTTTCTGCTCATTTCTGCTTGCACAAAAACTTGACTTTATCAACTATATCAAGCCGTTACATGTTTGTGTGTTTCAACAAAATTGTGGGACGCAATGCATATACCAAATTACAACTCAGAAAATCAAACAATGAAATGTCGAGTAAGAGATGCTGAATGCTTTTTCTTTCCATTTGTACAGCAGATGTGATATGTAAACGAACTTCACTAGGAAAGAAACTAAAGATCCAATCACAAGAAGGATCAAACAAAGCTACTGTGGCAAATACAATTTAGTTTACAACTGCAGTAATAAGTCATATGCATAAAGCCAACCTCCCATCACAATTATCTAGAAAAGATTCCTTGAAATAACATTAATACTTTGTATTGGTACTTGCAAATTTCTCTGGGACAAGGCTTCACTTTTCATCTTTTAATTTTCTTTTTTGACACTTTTCATCTTTATTTTTGTTTCCCGACTTTTCATCTATCATCAATCATATGATAAGTTTTCCTCATCAAGAGATGTGATTCACTGTACATCTTTTAGAAGTTGTACTTTAAAGGCTTTCCTACAATGACCATACTTCATAGTGATGAAATTTGAACTCCCCTTTAGACCAGAATCAGAGATTTAGAAAAGATTTGAAAAAACTAATGTTTTTGCACTACAGATTTCTACCCTCAAAGTATTCGTGATCGAAAATTGGAGGCTCCCCATTATTATAATTGAAGTGGAAGTTCTGAAAAAAGCAATCCATTTAGGAAACCGAGCCTTGATTGGTGACACCCAAAAAAGTCAGAGATACAAGCATAGGATGCATAAAAATGTCCTAGGACACAATAACCAAGTCCTCTTCTAGCAACTTGCACTAAATGTACATAAACACATAGTTGAAGCAGGTAAAAGGTTAAAATATGAAATTTATAACGTATCTAAATGAAACAATGGACATACGCATTCAGTTCTACAAGACGGAAACTACTATCAGCTCCGGCAATGCACAGTATCAGAGGATCATCCTTGTTTGTCCGCAATGGTAACCAGTCAAGTTCAAGTACTAAAGTTCCAGGAAATTGTGGTTGTAAAAGGGAATTAGCCAATGGATCAGATGAATCCTGCAAATCACAAAAACTTAAAAAAAAAATTAGAATCAAACAAAGCCTTACCTTACCCTAGATCTACGTGCGACTAAAAGATTAAGTTGATTAAAACTTTATATTAAAGTGGGTATCATGAGAAATCTTTAACATATAAAACTGGGAATAAAAAGTTTCTCAATCCAGCTCTTCTCAAATTAGGAGCTTGAGCGAATTTGAAGTTGTAGTATGATATCTCTATAAACACCTTCAAAAATTAAGTATCACCTCCTTTATAGGTTGCTATTGTATAGATTAAGATACAGGAGCAATTAACAGATACAGAATTGAAACTAGAGACATGATCTTACAAGATCAAACACAGAACACGTGTTGTCGTAAAACAACACAGCAATGCGCCCACGGCTACGGTCTCCAGGAACAACTGGTGAGAACTTGATTCTCCTAATACCATCCCTGTGAGTGTTGAATGAGGATGATTGCCCAGTAGTCACATCCCACCAACGTATGCTCCCTGACCTGTCCCCCATGACCTGAAATGTCAATATAGAGCTTCACTTAAGAAAGCTTCTTAAAAAGTTAAAAACTCGAAAACTTCATAATTAAAGAAGTTAGTCCATCACATATGATACATACTACATGAGGCAAACGATAAGCCATGGCTGTAATCAGTCCATCAGAGGAGACAAATGAAGATGATGGCCACTTCGGTCTGAAACAATGAGAAATTCATATGAGAACACAACTCAGAGCACTTTCCTGATGTTAAGAGAACATGGAGATCCATTCTGATAGAGTCAAGGGATTGAGGAAATAATAGATATGAGAATATAATATTAATATTGAATTGGAAAAGAAAAGAGTAACAATTTACTTCCTAAAAAAGACTGTAACCCTACTGCTTAAATAGATAAATAACCCTAAACCTAATCCTACATGCCCAAAATCCACTAATTATTTAAGCAAGCATAATTAAAACACAATTAAATTAAATATAATAAACCAATCTCTATCAACTCCTCCACCATTCGAAACAGCCTTGTACTCAAGGCTGAAGTGCGAGAAAAAAACCCATGCCCCGGGGGTCAATCTGCCCGCACTCCCTAGTATATGACAAGAGTATACGGCCTTTATAAAGAAGAACGCCATTGATTAATGCATAGGGACCCCGATTCTCATTGCCTGCTTCTAAATCTCAGATAATTTTGCACCACTTACTCTCAATGCGCATCTTCTCATGCAACTTCTCCCAGTCCGTCCAACGAAGGAAAATAGTGGACAACTTGCTATCATCCTCCATTCAATTAAAAAAGTCATTCGCTATGGATTTGTCAGCTTGGTGTATGATAAAGGCGAGAGAGAGACAGCCCTTCAACGGTGTCATTACCGTGAAAATAGGGAAATCTATATGTCGGGCAGCCAAAAATGTGGCCTCGTCAGTCTGCATGCGCACGGTGGGCCGGAAGAGAGGAAGCTGATTCGTCACTGACACCGAGTTCCTGACTTTGTTCGCGCAAAATTGGGTGATTCACGGGAAGAGGAACAGGTGTCACCATGGGAGAAGAACCGGGCACCATCGCGACTGCACCGATGTAATCATGAGGGAGGCAGCAGTCCCTTCTCGCGCATGAAGGCTGAAAGCATCTCCTCCAACTTCATAATAAGACCTGTTTGGATTTTGGTGGTTTCCTCCGGTACATCTACCACACCCTTCTCTATCATCTCGCCTCCACGATCCGGAAGGTCGGATCAATTGATACATCTGCCACACCCTTCTCTATCATCTCACGTGCCTCCATCCTCATGATCCAACCAATTGATAGAGTCAAGAGATTTCTTCTCTATCATCTCACGTGCCTCCATCCTCATGATCCGACAGGTCCGACCAATTGACAGAGTCAAGAGATTGAAGGAAAGAATAAATAAGAAAATATAATATTAATATTGAATTGGAAAAGAGTAACAATTTAACGAAATATTCTGCCCTATTTTCTATGATCTCTCGATACCTAAAAAAGACTGCAACCCTACTATTTAAATAGATAACCCTACTACTTAAATAGATAAATAACCCTAACCCTAGCTCGAGAGTTATTCGAGACAAGGGTCGCACGGGAGTAATTCCGCTACGACAAAGTTAATCCCGTGACAAGTGGTCAGAGCCGCTTGCGTGATCTCAGAGTTCATCGTCGCTGCTGTGTAGGAAGGAGGTATGGAGTTCGTGGAAAACGTAACCCGGGAGTGCGAGATGTACGAATCTATGGAGAATCAAGTGACGAGGCTTGAGAAGGAGGTGATGGAATCTGACAAGGCCCTCGGGGATCTAGTCGGCTGGGTTAACACGTTGGAGCGTACAGGTGCGATACTAGAGGATAGGCTAAAGGGATTCCTCAGCCGGATATGAAGGCCGGGGGGAAGGCCTGGGAAATATGCGAGACGAGTTTCGAACCACGGTGAAGAGCCATGGTAAGGTAGCAGAATGTTTTGAGGGGAGGGCAATACCAGTCGAGGGAATGGGACCGAAAACATTCCAAAGCTCGAAGGATGCTCAGGTGGTCGATGAGTGGGAAGGAAAACTTCTAACTGAGGCAAGAATAGTAAGACGGTTACTCTCGCTCGCCGGGAGGATTCAAGATGTGGCCCTAAAATTGCCGCATTCCTTAGAGTTGGATAACCAAGTCTTTATCGACAAAGTTCACTAGGCCGTAATACGAGAAGAAGAGGAGGCCCGAGAACAAAACACTCCGGCAGAAGTCAAGGGACGAGTAGACGGAAAGATAGGGACCGCACACCAAGCGATCCTGGGGGGAGAGGGGATACCTGGAGAGACCACCCACGAAGAAAACCCGTGGGGGCGCGAAGAAAAGAGAGTTGAGGAGCTGGAAGCACTCACGACCACAAAGGGGAAAGTAGATGGGGGACCAGAGATCGCTCGGCCTAAGGACCCCGGCACGGATAAAGTGGGAAAAAGGAAGAACTAACCCCTCATGGAGGGTCGGTCAAGGAAGGCTTGCCATGGTTTTGGAAATACGGACCACTTATGGTGGGGGTGTCACCTCCGGAGCAAGTTAGAGGACATGAGGAGGAAGATGTCAAGCCTTCCTAGTAATTAGAGGAGATGCAGAAGGGGAGCTGGCAAGGGTGGCAGCCGTAACTGAACCCACAACAAACCTAAAGGTGCGGGTACGGGAAGCAATGGACAAAGATCAGACAAGTAACCAGCTCCTGGAATTACCCTACGAAGGGAAGACCCGGCGGTTCTGGATTCAAGATGGGCTACTCTTCACCCAAAGGAAGTTGATGTGTGTGCCACGTTGGGATAATCTTTGGCAGGACCTCTTAATGGAATGCCACAACTCCATGGGCAGGACACACGGAAATGGCTCACCATGGCCTTAATGGAGGACACTTATTTCTGGCCCAAGATGCACGAGGAAGTAGAGACGTACGTAAGGACCTGCTTAGTCTGTCAGAGGAATAAGATCGAGCAACACCAGCTGGGCGGACTGCTACAACCCCTACCCATACTTGAATATCCCTTCGAGAGTGTCTCGATGGATTATATTACTGCATTACCCAAATCCGAAGGGTTCGGGGCGATAATCGTAGTAGTAGATAGGTTCTCTAAGTACAGAACTTTCATTCTCGCCCAACGTTACCACCCTGGACACCGCGAATAACATGGTTAGTTACTTCGGTGTTCCGAAAACAATTGTTAGTGATCGAGACCCCAGTTCACCGAGAAGTTTTGATCAGAATTATTCAAATTATTGGGTTCGACCCTGGCATTCCCGACCAGCTTTCACCCACAAATGGATGGACAGACAGAGAGAGGGTTAATGCCCTAATGGAACTGTATCTTCAATATTACGTGAGTGAGCATGAATCAGAAGGACTGGGTCAGGCTGATCGACCCAGTTCTCCTACAACCTGCAAACTAGCAAGGCGACGGGACGGAGTCCGTTTGAGCTAGCCACAAAGCGACAACCACTTAACACCCCACACGGTGGCCACAGGATATGTGGGACAGTCCGTATGCGAATGCGTTCGCCAAAACCTTACAAGAAGAAGTGGACCTCGCGAGAGCCTCCTTGAACAAGGCAGCCAAGAAGATGACAAAGTGGTCAGATTTGAAGAGAAGGCCGTCGAGTTTAAGGTGGGCGATAGGGTAATGCTCAAGTTATTACCTCAACAACTCAAGTCATTACGGACGGTACATAAGGGACTAGTACGGCAGTATGAGGGGGCGTTCGTGATTGAGAAGCGCGTTAGTCACGCCGCATATAAGTTGGACCTCCCCCCCAACCTTAAGATCCACATAGTGTTCCACGTAAGTCAACTTAAGCCATATCATGGGGACACGCAGGACCCAGGACGAGGACAGTCTACAAGGGGTGTATCACCCTATACCGAGTACTTTGTTCGTTGAAAATGGGTGTCCAAAGAAGGAAATAGTTGGGAACGGGAAGATCATCTATGGCAGTTTGTACCCGAGATCAGGTGATATTTGGAAAGTGTCGTGCCGAGGACAGCTGCGACTTTGGTGGGGGAGTATGTCACGGGTGGCGTCGTTGTCTGTTCCGCTTTGACAAGAGAAAAGGGCTACACCTCGAGACTCGGGAGCAATGTGGCCAGGATAGGCGTCAGGTTGTGCAGGAGGTTCCGGAACAGTATGGCCGAGAGCTGTCAGGCATGGTCGGGCGCCGACACGAGTTGTGATCGGCAGATGCGCACAAGACAAGACCGGTTGACGCACGATGACCGAAGGTTGCGGGAAGGTGAGAGCCTCGTAGGCAGCAAGAATAGGCGAGGCCAGCTAGGTGGGATGGCACGCCTGCACGCTGTGCACATCAGCGGCCGAGCGGGTCGGCATCGAGCAGCAGCGCGCGTACGTCTTAAGTAGAGGGTCGCGGGCTGGAAGGCGCAAGGCTCAGAAGCCAAGCGAGCGCGGCCCAGCGAAGTCTCCACCGCCTTGAGGGTCTACAAGTCAAAGTTTACCTTAGATGTTTCCTTTTCAATTAATAATGTTTTTGAGTTTCCTGGTTAACTGTTTTCCTAATTGCTTTACGATTTTCCTTGAGTATTAAGAAGAGTCTAGAATAGTACTAATCCTACTTTAGAGTCGGTCATTATACCTATAAAAGGAAGCCTTCGACCTTTGTAAAAGATCATCAAGTTATTCATACTTTGATCAATAAGAGTTGAGTTGAGTTGAGTTGTGCTGAAATACAACATTCTAAAATCCTTGTAAACCCAACATATTGTCCACAACAAATCCTTTTCCTTTACGAGTACATATCCTTTGCCATATTGGTCACTTCTTATGCACCAAAAGTCATCAATCAACCGCAAAAGAGGCTGCCTAGCTCGAGATTTATTCAAGACTAGGGCCGCACGGGAGTAATTCCACTGTGACAAAGTTAATCCCGTGACATAAAGCTTACAACAAGAGAAAATATCAAAAATACAGAACCTTAACAAAGAGAGCAGATATTTTACATTGCAACAAACAAAATCCCACGCCATTGAACATGATACAACTATAGCACCTTACGAGATCCATCTTACAATATAGAAAGGAGAACTCTCTCAAAGCAAACCCTTTGACTCTATGAGAAACCAGAACATTAAGTTAGTCCACGAGTAGTATATTTCTAGCTAGAAGAATAAGGGAACTTAGTAGGCTGGTTAACCCTCAACCAGCAAAACTTATTCCAGTGTTATATGCTATTAATCACAAAACATCCATTTAAGAATTAGTTGATTGTGAAGGAACTCAACTCATATCTGTGTTACATGCTTTTTAATGGAAATGAAATTTATTTCAACATAACTTTATTGCTAACAAACTCAGTCAACATAATATAACACACACAATTGCTTTTTTCGACTGTCAGAACCACTTTTTGGATCTATTTATGTTGTTTGTTCTGTCCTCTTGGAATTTCATTAAAAAAAACATAACACACACACATACACTGTTACATAACAACACCTGTACATTTAGCTGGACGATACTCAGAAGAGTTTGAGTTTGGCAACAATAGAATCGAACTTATTTAAACTAGCTTCAGCTGTGAAGTTGTAAATGAAATTCAAGTAACTTAGCCAAAAAAATAACTGAGAATTACCCAGGGCCACATAGAATCAAAGAGGCTTTTCTGGAAAACTCTTCAACTAAATTCGTCAGCTAGTAAATTTCTTACAAATCATATTTATGATAGATGCATTTAATGTTGATCAAGATTATGATTAAGCATAGTATCCAGTAATAGAGAAATAAGAGAAAAAGAAATACAAAACAATGCAAAATCGAGACAAGACTGAACAGGCCAGTTTTACATAAAGTGATTAGAGTTAAGCACAAAGCAACTTAGATAAAAAAAGACGCGTTTGAAATCTACAACTTCAGTGTGTGTCTGTGTACACACACACATATATTGGCATCCACACGAGAGGTATGACAGTTTCAATTTTCAAAAGAAAATCGATGTGATAGTGTGTGTGTGTGTGTGTGTAATTATTTTGAATTGCACACCTTAGTCGGCTATCAACTCTTGGTATGACTGCTTAAAGGGTCTCCTAATTTGCCAAGTTCTCTTTGAAGGATGACCTTTTTATCCATAATACATACCCATACAGCAACAAAATCTTCAAATAAATAACTCTCCTACCTCCAAAATGCCTTATATTATAGATCAAGGAAATTATCCATTTTCCGAGACTCAACTAAAATCTAAACTGAATTAATGTTCAAAGATTGCATAAATAATGAACAAGGAAAAGCACACCTGAAATCTCGGATTCTTCGTCCGTGGACCTCAAAAACTCCAACTGCACCATTCACCAAAGCAAATGCAAAGCTTTCTGAAAATTCATCTTGGGATCCATCTGCTCCTTCTGCAATTCAAGAACTACTGCATGTAATATTAAGGAAAGCTAGCAAACATAGGACTCATCTACATCAAAGTACAGCCCGAAATCAATAAAAGATATAGTTCAAGCAGAAGTTGCTCACTAGCATCTGTTGAAGATGATTTAGTTGGAGATGAGGTCCCAGTTGGGGGGATGCCATCACGCTCTTTGGATAAAAATGAAGAGGACCGCGAGGGTTTTTGGGCTGGCCTTGGAACTGTTGGAAGAGTCCATTCAAGAACAGTAAACGGAAGAGCTAATGACCTTAGCTGCATGATAAAGTTAAGTAGTTTGTCTCTTCTGCAGAGTAAAGCTTCAAAGAAGTAACAAATTGTTCTAGCATAGAGGTTACATTTTATTTAATTTTTCTCAACTATAAAAGGTAAACTTGCTTATTACAAAAGGCGGATATAAAGTTGACAAGATGAATCGAAAAGAATTCAGAAGCCGGCATTCTTACTCACCATTCCATAATAGGGAAAATTAGCTCAACAGAAATTCAGTTCTTATTAAGTCTCAAAGGTGAAAAAGTGAAACTCATATAGATCGCTCATGTACCAAAAAATCGATTTTGCTTTCTTCTTACTTCAAGTTTACACCTTTCCGTCAACTTAATGAATGCATATAGTTGAATAATACCTCGATATAAAATTAAAAAATCTAATTTAAGAGAGATCATCCAAGAGAAATAGATGTAAAACAATTATCATACCCAAATGGCAGGTAAAGAGAAAGAACCCAAACTAACCATCATTGGTGTCTTTGTCATTGCCCAGACCTCAACAGGTGCATCCCGGAACATGATCAAAAGATATCTGAAAGAATTTGTAGACACGTGAAGGATGGATCTCATCAAATTTTTCAAAGTTGTGGCATCCAAAAAAATAACACTTTACAGGTGCATACCCTTTTTTTCTGGATAAGAAACAATGAACAATAAAAATAGTAAAAAAGGAAAAGTGCATACTAAAGACTGCTTACAATTTACAAAATAATAAATCATAATAAAAAATGATCTGCTAAGTCATTCAACATCTATACTCCATAGTGATCACCTTTGCTCATTTATTCAAACCAAATTCTCCCCAGAAGGAGAAATGGTTGTTCTTATTTGAAAATATAACAGTTACACTAGTCACCATAAAAATCCATATTTTTGCAAGGCACTTTATAACATGGACCCAAGAGTGAATCTATACACAATCCATAATTTATATTTAATAGAGGATGATGAATCTATATCAATTCAAGTAATAAACTTTGAATTTGTTTTTGTCATACATTGAGTAGTGAGTATGCATTCTAGTACTAATGAACTGGAACACATAGCATGCTTGCAAACTGATAGAAAAAAACAATAAGCACATTAAACTAATCAACCTAAAAAATTAATTTTAGTAGTGAATCAAACTAAAAAACAAACAAACTATAGGTGAGATTTTAGTTACTGTCTTATGAGAATTTAATAGAAAATTGATGAATCCGCGTTTTAGACCATGAAGCTTCATAAAGCCGGAACCATGGTATAACAACTCGAAAAAGAAGTCTTGGGTTCTATTATCAACCCCACTTACAGAAAGAGTTTCAGGCTCTAGGCTTCAATTAATAAGAAAGAAAGAAATAGATAGATAGATAGAAAGAATGAATGAATGAATGAATGAATGAATGAATGAAAGAAAGAAATAGATAGATAAAAAGAAAGAAGGAAAGAAAGAAAAGAAAGAAGAAATTGCGTTCGCATGAGGTAGTTTAAACCAACAACAAGATCCACTTCAAGCCCCAGCCCTCCACCATCTTTGAACTCTATACACCTGCTGTTAGAGTGTCACCCCACCCCAATGCTCTCTAGCTGAAATTTCATTACTCCGCCTTATCTTAATATTCCAGTTCCAAATAAGGAACCCTAGCAATCAAACCCAACTCCAACAGGACACCCACTTTCAACCATCCATCAGACTCTAACACGACCACCCATTCCAGGGCAAACATTTCATCCTTCGCCGATCCAAACATCCAAAGGCATAAGTGGGTTTTTGTTTTATTTTATTTTCTATGTTTATTTCTTATTTTTTTAACTTTGAAATTCAACGTAAAAATATTATGGTCAATCGTGATTAGCAACAATAAGATCCAATAAAAATTATTTTTACTAGCATCAAGATCTTTGCTTGTCCGCCACAAAACTAAGCTAATGAAGAGTGAGATATTTACTTTAAGTGCATATGCTTAGTTTAGAAAACATGAAAAATGTCTAAATCCAAACATAAAAGAACTTGAACGTTAAAATTATTATTATTTCTGTTGGTGGGAAAGGAGTTGGGGAGAAGCAGATTTGGCAGTACATACAAATATATAATCACAAGGAGACCAATTTTATATTAGCTTGGATGAAAAGCAAACAGAATTATGTAAATAATTACAAAACAAAGTAACAAACAAAACGAACAACCAAGTAAACAGCAAACCTTCCAGAAGATGAAGTCCTTAATACTCTTACTGGGGCTCGCTCTGGCTTCTGCAGTACTCGAAATGTTCGATTAAGGCCACTTCTTAAGCAGGTTACAACAAGCCTATTAACATATCCTCCTGTTTTCTCGGTTACCTGAAAATCCAGATAAATACTGTAAAAGAAGCAGCAGTTTACGTATCATGAAGGAACACAGGACAACACATCAGAATAGAGTCACCTAATAAACCAAACAGAAATAGTGTGAAGAGTTTTCAAGATTGCTTAAAAGGACCAAAAGGATATGGATAAAACGGCTGTAACTGCTTGTCTCCACTAAATATAATGATCCAAACTACTCTGACCTGTGTATAAGAAAACGAAACGAGTCTTGAATTTCCAAGCCAACGTAATCCCCTGACCACATTGCTATGAACTGAAAAACTTGCAGCAACAGCATTGGCAGAGATGTCAACCACATCAATCGTGCCACTTTGCGTTCCTAAAGCAACTAGAGGAACGGCTATAGCAGGAGAGTTTCCACCACCTTCATTTGGTCCATATATAAGTTAATTAACAAACTTCTGTTAAGTTTCTAAGAAGCTTATCATTTAATTTGAAGATTAGCCAACCTTCCGAAAGGGATAAAGAAAAGTTTTAATAGTTACAGGAAACAATGGTAGATCACTCACGTGCCAAAATAGCTGTCAATGAAGGGGATGGTACAGCCAGCATAGACAAAGCTGATGAGAGAAGATGAACCTCTCCCACTAGATTCATCTGCATTATTGGTACAATAAAGTTAAAATGTATGCATGGAAAGGACAGCAGTAGGCTCAGGCCACCTACTCTCAGTTCAAGTAAATATAACATATAAGCGATTCATCATATTTACTTGCAGTCGGGGAACCTGAAAAGAATTCCGAGGTCGAAGAATTCAACAATACACAATGATTTACCAATTAAATACTAAAAACCGAAGAATCCAATGGTTCTCAAATTCATATAATTCCCCAACTTCAATCAAATGGTATAACAAACACACAATTTCAAGTGTCCCTTCAGATATTCTTCTAGACAGAGCTACAATCATGACTCAGCTGAATAAAGTAATACCTCTCTACAATTGGGCTGACATTCCACAGAAGCCTTTCAATTCAAATTGACTTACATGCATGACTTACACCATCATGACTTACACCAATAACAGTCACGCCCCTATTCCAACCTTTTAGAAGCTTGCATGCATCTGATATTCAACATCTACTCAAGTGAAGTGCAAAATCTATGGTCTCATGATGATTTTCGCAGTCAGCTCATGCATGAAATATACACTTTGCAGAATCAAATAAACTCACATGGAACCACAGGTAGCAACAGCAAAAAAAAAGTGCAATAGAAACTCAAAACGAAAGAATCACTGACTATGAAAGGAAAGATTCACTACAACACTAACCTTAAATGACACTTCATCAGCAACAACGGTTGGACTAGATTGGCAGTTCTCTATGCTATTTGTATCATTCAAGTATGTTACTGTTTCTTTTGCATGTTCATCATCAGAAACAACTTCTGGTTTGGATTCAATGTCACGGATTAGAATTTCACATACTTCATCAACCTTCATCACCTTTTCTCTATCCTTCTGACCATCCCTAGGCCCCTCAGCAGTCAGGAGCCATTTCCACACTTTTCCATCATCCGAAATGGATATTAAATGTGTCTTAGAAATAACAGAAGCTTCATCAAGGAAATCGAATGATTGATCGAAATTCATATCAAATGAATCTGTGTCAGGGCAAAGCTTGCGAATGTCTTGGAGATTGTAATCCGATTGGGAAATGGCAACTGCAAGAACTAAGGGAGAAGGAACAGTTGTGCCAATAGAGGGCATCAATTCATCCATTGAACACATAATGTGCACCTGCTCTCCCCTGAGGTAAGATGCAAACAAGTATGTTTTCACAAGTCCAAGTAAGACTGAGCTAACAGAAAGATATTAAAACTATATGTAATGTTACAAAACCTTGACGCATACTTATATGCCACTGAGTCATTAAGACATAATACTGAGCAAACAACTCTATTAGCATCAACCATTCCAGTGACAGAAATTAGATATTATAAAAGCTTAAAATCAGAATGATGGAATCGTATTTAAGATACCACAACATTACTATTACTAAAATTAAATCATCACATTGTTCATAATTCCTACAACTTGGAAGATGACCGAAAAGCTTGGTATATTAACATGTTAGAAACCTTAACCAAAAATGTCTATTAGCATGTCATATACTCCATGAAGGTGGAGTTTATCTTCTTTTATTGTTCACTCATGCAGAAATCATTACTTTACAGCAATCCTGGAGACATAATATACCTTAGGACACTCTCACTTCCCACAACTGTCTGGATTATAGGCCTCCTCATCTCAATTAGTTATTCAGTTGACATGGTTTTTGATACAAACATTGCCCATTACACTTTTGTAGAAACCATTTTAACACAATAATAGTTCTAACACAAGAAAACATTTATATATAATGTTAATCATATATACCAGTTTGAACAAGTTCACAAGCAATCACAAACTATATCGATCAAGCTTCAGCAATATACTTCAAGATAACACAACCAACATAACCACACATTCAAAGTCATGTTGACATACAACACTCACTCTTTCCGTTGCCATGTACTGAGCTTCCCATCCAAATGAGCACAGTAAAAAACCTCCATATTCGCGTCAGGCAACACCTCCAAAAACTTGCCACACCCTCTCGGAAACCCTCCTGCAAACAACACCGATTCATATTGCAAGTCAAACAACACCAGCTCCCTCGGAAATCCCAGTAATATCACATGCTTCCAGTGCGGAGAGAATGCAAATTTCACCACATAATTCGGGAAAACAGAAGAGGCCGGCGCCCCATTGTTACTGCCACCAGAGGAATCCCGCTCCAGTCTCTGCAATTCCGAGGTGTCCGTGCGAATCTGAAGTTCCCTCAGGACGACGTCGTTCTCAGAATCATCACCCAACAATTTCACTGACAGCAGGAATCCTTTGAGCCCCAAGGCACAGAAATGGCGGGAATCAAAGGGGTCGCGGCGAAGACATGAAAAAAACTCCGGGGAAGCGTCGTACTTAAAGAAGCACCGGCCAGTGGTAGTGTTGTAAATAGAAAGCAATGAGGATCCTGAAACGGCGGCGAGGGACCAGGAGTCCAATCGGGTCTGGATCCAGCAGAGATCCTGGATACCTAATTTAGATGAATTAGGATAATTTGTGTCGAAGAAGAGAATAGGGGCTCTGGAGCGGAAATCAAGCAGCGAAATGCGACCGTGGCGATCGCCAACGGCGAGCACGAGGTGCGGGGAGGAGTTGTCGCTCTCGGCCAGGTGGTGGGGGAGAGCGAGGGGGGACCATCGTACGGCGGTGATGAAGGGAGAGGCGGCGGTGGATGGAGGTGGAGGTAGTGGAAGGGTGGCGACGAGCTGCATGGAGTGGGTGTCAACGACGGCTACCGAGCTGCCGGCGGCGTACGCAAGGAGTCCGGCGGCAGAAAGGTCGGCAGATCCGCCGTTGTTCTTAGACGGCGGCCCCGGCAGCATGTAGTCCCATGTGGCCGAGGGTTCGATTGCCGGCGGCAGCATCGATGTAACTTTCTTCTCTGAGATTAACCGATGGGCAGTGAAAGAAGGGGAGGCCAGTAGCGGAGAGTGGACTGGAATGTTAGAAAGAGAGATCTGAATTTCTAACACGGAAGGCGGGCACGTCGGGAGATGTATGAATAATTGAACGTGTGCAACTAGGATTATCTTGCACAATTCAAAATCATCATATTCTTCGTTTTGTGTTGGTCAATGGTCATCTTATTCGTTTTCAAGGTAAAATAGATTTACCACCAGCGTTCCACCAAATTTTCAATTAATATATGCTGCACTCGGTGCACATTAAATTATGTACCATGCACCAAATAATCTATTATTAATTTCTTATTTATTTATTCAACTTTACATTTAATTAAAATTAATACATAGATTATAACTTTGGGGACATCTACGATGCCGTGAAGGTACCATTCCCCACTTAATCAGAACCATTAGATCCAAAGTTGGTTATGAATAATGGTAAGATCAAGGGATGTAAATGCAGGGGGGATGGGAGGTATGGTGCCTTCACGGCACTGTAGTCATTTCCTATAACTTTACCCTTACTAACTAGTTTTATTTTACTTTTCAATTTTTTTTTTCATTCTAATCTCTAACTTCCTGCTACTACGAGCGATGAGGAGATTCGTGAGATTGTCTTTTCTCTCGCCCATATTAGTGTTGCTCGTCCGGATGGTTTTAATAGTCACTTCTTTCAGGAGTGTTGTGATATTGTTGGTCGAGATGTCTGTTCGGCTGTCCGACACTTCTTCGATTCTTCCTCCCTTCCTACTTATTTCAATTTCAGCTTCATGATCCTCATTCCGAAAGTTAAGGGGGCGATTCGGGTGGAAGATTTCAGCCCCATCGCCCTAAGTAGTTTCTCCTTTAAGATCATGGCTACCCGTCTTGGTGTTGTCATGGGTAATGTCATCTCGAATTTTCAGTTCAGTTTTATCCCGGGTAAGCATATTCACGGTTGTATCGTTGTGGCCTCTGACACTTTTAATTGTCTCTCCTCTCGTACTTTCGAGAAGAATATGATCATAAAGATAAACATCCGCAAAGCCTTTGATACTCTGGATTCGGACTTTCTGATTGCGGTCTTACGTGGCTTTGGCTTTTTTGCTACCTTTATTGGGTGGGTTGAGACCATTCTTCACTCAGCTCGTATTTTGGTGCTCCTCAATGGTAACCCTGCATGATATTTTAGTTGTTCCAGGGGTGTCCGCCAGGGGGATCCTCTCTCTCCTTTTCTCTTTTACATCGCGGAGGACGTCCTCGCATGTGCCCTCTGTTTCGCTGTTGACTGCGGTACGATCTCTCTATTTCGCGTTGGTCCTTCTCTTTGCTTCCCAACCTGCCTTCTCTACGCCGATGATATCCTTGTAATGAGTCATGCTTTGACCCCTAATGCCAGGGCTATTTTGGACATCTTCCGTCGCTATGGGGATTTCTCCGGAAAGATTCTCAGCCCGGAGAAGTCTAAGATCTATTTTGGTTCCATGGTTACCCCTGTTGTTGTTAGTCGTATCTGCCAGGTTTCTAACTTCTCTGTGGGCTTACTCCCACCTTCTTATCTTGGTGTCCCGATGTTTCGCGGTAGCCTTCGTGCTACTCATCTTTACCCAATCCTCGATAAGACGCTAGCTAAGATTGGGACTTGGAAGGGTTCCTCCATGTCTCTGGCATGTCGTATCTGCCTAGTTAACTCAGTCATTACTAGCACTTTGGTGCACTCCATGCTCCTTCTCAAATGGCCGACCTCGCTTCTTCTCAAGCTTGAGATAGCTATTAAAAATTTTGTCTGGTCTGGCGACACTTTTAAGCGTAAGCATTGTACCATTAACTGGGCCAGCTATTGTGCCCCTCGTGAGGAAGGCGGCCTTGGTATCCGCTCTGTCACCATAGCCAACTCTTCGTTCCAATTCAAATTTGCTAATAATTTGCTTAGCAAGGACTCTATGGCCTTTCGTCTTCTCCGTGAGCTCTTCTTTAAGACGGATGGTTTCCCCCGAGCCCATGTCTCCTCGTCCATTTGGGGAGGCATTAGGGGTCATGTTACTAGCATTTTGGAGAACTATCGTTGGATTCCTGGCAGCGACTCTTTGGTTAGCTTCTGGTGAGATAACTGGCTCGGTTACCCCATTGCTTCCCATATTGGGATTCCTAATATCCTTAAGCCCGTTTTTCTCAGACTGTCGCCGATTACTTCTTCTCTGGGGTTTGGCACTTCACGGAGATCTTTCTCACCACTTACACTAACATCGTCATTGATATCCTTAAGTTTCCCATGGTCCCTCGCACCGGAGATAAGCGTGTTTGGACCATTTTCTCTGAATGGGGACATCTCTGACAAGATTGTGTACGACCATCTTCATCAGAAGTTTCTTAAGGTTTGGTGGGGCAGTTGGATTTGGTCGTCATTCCCGCTCGGCGCTCTATCACTGTTTGGAAGGTGATTTTTAATCGTTTCGGTGTCTTCAACGTGATCCACAGGCGGGGGTTCATTGTGTTGGGTTCGCTATAATCGTACGGGGCCTACGCAGCGGAATTTAAAATTTTTAAAATTATTAAAACAAATATATATATCAAATATATATACTAAGCCCCATAGATTTCGTAAGTGGTTTTAACGATCGTCATTTTCTATTATTTTGTATCGAATACAAATATTTTGATTCTTATAAAAACAAATAAATTAATACCTCTCGATTAATTTCTTCAAGCGACGATTGAGAGGGAATCAATTCCCGGTTATGTGGCTAACACTGAAACTTCTCGCCGTAGGGATCCAAGCATATCCCCTCTAATTGAGTCCACCTTTTGATTGCGACACCGGAAAAATCCTTCGCTAGTAGAATTGTTCCATTTTCAAATTGGTTAAAGGGATAACAATTAATCCAATAATCAACAATTGATTGAAGATTAATTATTGTAGATGAGAATTACTAATTAATTATCATCCTACAATTGAAAACTTAAAATAAAAGAAAAAGAAAAGAAGAACAAATTTCTTCTCTGTTTTTGTTTGCAGCTTGCGGCTGCTTTGTGAAAAGGTATTGAAGCCCTTTTTGTTTGTTTAGTTTTAAAGATTGATAAGACCGGCTGCTTCTTTCGTTTATTATATATATATATTTATTTATATTTTAAAATCTTCAATTATTCTAGTGGGCTTCTACAATTAGGGCCTACTAGAAAATTACATGGACTTGGATTTAAAATCCAACTATTAATTAGTTCAATTAATTAATTAATCCCATGAATTTAAATTAATCAATCCAATTGACTAAATTAATATATTCCTTTAATTGAGATTTCTAATCAAATTAGATTTAATTACATAATCAAATATATAATTAAATATTTCATCCAACAATTGAATTAAAATAAAAT
>BMAC01000923.1:201289-226475 GCA_014905375.1 Phtheirospermum japonicum | reverse complement strand
GTGACACCAATTCTTCATAGACGCGTCGCAGCCCACCGGACCTTCCGCCTTCGTAGATGCATCGCAGCCGCCGGACCGCCGCCTTCGTGAACGCTGCCACTGCCGCGTCGCAGCCGTCCCTGCGCCGGAGTCCGCCTCGCTGCGTCCCCGAGCTATCGTCGCTGCCGTGCCTTCGTGCCCGTAACTGTCGCCATAGCCATCATTAACTGTCGCCAGCCACCACCCACTGTGACCAGTCGTGTCCGGAGCTCGACACGCTTAGCGGCCGCCGCTGTGTGCTGTGCCGCACCACAACCAGCCGGACCCCGCTGTCGTCGCGCCGCTGCCCACACGCCACACTGCTGTCAAGCCGACGATCACCCGCCGCCGCTTCGCTTCAAGCCCTGGCACCAGCCTGTCGTCTCCATCCGCCTCGCTTCTCCTCCGTTGTGAGGTAAAATGGTTGATCATGGTGGATACATATATATGTGTGATATATAAAGTGTGCTGTGTTTTTGATATATATGTATATGTGCTGTGTATGTTGATTATATGCTGTGTATGTTAAGTATATGTTTTAATTTATATATATATGTATGCGTGCTGTATGATATATATATATATATATATATATATATATATAATATATATATATATATATATATATATATATATATATGTTGTTTATGTATATATGAAATAGTTAATGATGCATGCAGAATTTATATATATATATTTTATAAATGTATGTATGTGATATGAATTTATAATATATATTTAAATACATGATTAATATGTTAATATATGTATAATTGTTATATATATATATATATATGTTTAATATATTAAATGAGAAACCGACCATGCTTATTCGATTTTACGAAAATCAAATTGTTTCTTTTATAAAGTAATTAAAAATATTGTTTGAATTAATTGAAATAAAAATTGGGCCGTCGTCAATTGAATTCGATTCAAATTCCTCTTACTTAAAAATTTTGTTTTCCGCTGCGCGACGGCACCATCAAATCCCAACAATAGTTTCACCATTAGACTCTTAAATCGCCTCCAACATTGAAATATATCCAACACAAAATCATTCAATAATAAACCACATTTCCGTATTCAAATTATTTCTAAAAAAATTAAAATGAAATGAATATACATCTTGAAAATCTCGAACGTGGTAGAAAACCCAAATCGTTTGCTACCAAACACGAGATGATGTGTCACCTGGCGTAAAAATTGTCTTCGGTATGGAACCACTGAAACTCAATGATCAAATTTGAGTGCCAGATCTGCAAATCGCAACCACATAGTAGCCAAACTAATGAAACTATCGCATTTGCCTCCGTCCTCGCCGAAAAGATGTGATCTGAACGCTACCACCAAGGAAGATAAAATTGATTCCTCAAATAAGGACCTTAATCCCTATTACTAATTTGAATTTGAAGAATTGGATTTGACGCCATTCATCTTCTAAGACCAAAACTATCGCGAGTTTAAGATCTCATCCCAAAACCTTGAGGTCTTTTTTTCTAGTTGGATTGGGAATCGGGGGCGGGTTTCACTTGGGCTTGGTGGTGCTGAATTGATGAAGGAAGCATCTGGGGTAAAAGACGGCGCTGGTAGTGGTGTAAGGTTGTTGTTGTTTATAGTTGTTGTTGGTGCTTCTATGAAAAGATTTAATTTCATATTAATCGTCGTCGCCCATATTGGTTGTCGTCGGACTACGGTCAAATTCCATACTATATCATTAAATTTTATATTACATCGTGAAATTCCATACTACACTATAAAATTTCATACTATATTGTGAAATTCATACTATTCGTCAAATCTCATATTAATTCATGAAATTTTGTACTTGTTTTTTGAATTTAATACTAGTCCCGTCGAATTCTATGACTCTAGAATTTTATACTACTTCATCAAATCTCACATAATAATCATATTTAATTTCATATTACCTCTTAATCTCATACTAAAACCCCTATTCAATTTCACGAATTTAGTAGTATTACTCGATTAGATTTCGTACTACTCAACATGGAACTATATGGAATATCAGCAAAAAAAATTAAGAGAACATTATGAAATTGGGTCACGATTATATATTACTGAGTGCTTATGAAATTACGAATATACCCGCATCAGTCTCAAAGATTACTGTCTTTTCTTTTGGGATAGTTTCACCATTAGCCTCTTAAATCGCCTCCAACATTGAAATATATCCAACACAAAATCATTCAATAATAAACCACATTTCCATATTCATATTATTTCTGAAAAAACTAAAATGAAATGAATATACATCTTGAAAATCTCGAACATGGTTGAAGACCCAAATCGTTTGCTTCCAAACACAGGATGATGTGTCACCTGGCGTAGAAATTGCCTTCGGTATGGAACCATCGAAACTCGATGATCAAATGCCAGATCTGCAAATCGCAACCACGTAGTAGCCAAACTAATGAAACTACCGCGTTTACCTCCGTCCTCGCCAGAAAGATGTTGCTGAAAGCTACTACCAAGGAAGATAAAATTGATTCCTCAAATAAGGACTTTAATCCCTATTACTAATTTCAATTTGAGGAATTGGATTTGACGCCATTCATCTTCTCGAACCAAAATAATCGGGAGTTTAGAATCTCATCCCAAAACTTTGAGGTTTGTTTTTCTAATTGGATTGGGGATCGGGGTGGGTTTCACTTGGGCTTGGTTGTGCTGAATTGATGAAGGAAGCATGTGGGATAAAAGACGGCGCTGGTAGTGGTGTAGGGTTGTTGTTGTTTATAGTTGTTGTTGGTGCTTCTATGAATAGATTTAATCATAAGCTGTATGTGGTTATATATATATATATATATATATATACATACATATAGACACACACACAAAAAAAATATGTATTATTAATTTGTAACTGATTTACTATATAATATGTTTTGGTCAGTTAGGACAATTTTGTCATTCTAGGATATGCTTTTCATTGTATAAGGTATACTTCATTAAATAGGAATAAAGAAGAGTTATTAAATTATATGAGAATTAGTAGTTTGGAAGTTGTGTTAAATGGGAATATACCCTATATTTTATACCTTTATTTTCATTTTACTTCTTAGTTTTCAATTCATGCGTGTGAGATTATCGATTTAAGTTATTATTGTAAATTAGAAAATTTAGCTTTACTTCTTCTCGAATTATCGACCTAGAATTGCATTTTTTTTCTTCTCAAACCAAACCCTCCGGCAATAATTTTGACTCCAAAATAACAACTGACAACTAAAAATCATTGGATTTCAGTAGATTTCGCACTTCATTTATAGAGATTTTAGTCAACGACTTTACTTTCTAACATTAGATCAATTTTGAGTTTCCACCCCAATAATTCATTGATTTCGTAGATTTCACACTCGATTGTTTCTATTTAATATTTTCCATAATTTTAAATTAATTTATTTGTATTCAGTATTTTCTAACCTTTTTTTGTAGTTTTTAATCTATATTTTTTATTTCAATAAATCTCGTTTCTATGAATTGATTCAAGGAAGATTCAGTAATTTTATAATATTGTGTTTCGATTATATTTCGTTTTTTTGTACATTGTGCTGATGTTACAATGTTTTTATTTTTTTTATTCGATTGTGCTTTGATTCAAATTGATTTTACATCAATTTTGAGTTTGTGCTTTGATTGTACTTTATTTTGTGCATTACTCTAAGATTGACACCGGCAAATGTATCATATTTCATCTTCGTGTACATTGCATTAAATATGTCATCTATTGCCCACCATTGTGTTATGTACATAAATTGACAACTATAAATATATCATTTTGATGGCATAATATGTCCTTTATATTATAACATCAGTTAACAACAGCAACAAATACATCACCTTACATCTTTGTGTACATTGTATATGAAATATTTCTTATATTGCTTATCATTGTCTTATATACATCAGTTAACTACAGTAGATAATCTTTCTGCAACTTTATATACATTGCATATATAATATGTCAAATATGCACACACACCGTGTTATGTCATTACTTGACACCAGTGGATACATCACTTTTCATCTCTGTATGCATTGCATAATATAATATATCATATATACTCTACATTGTATTATTTACATCACTTGACACCAGTGTATACATCATTTTGCACTTGTTTGTACATTACTTTTTTTTATTATTATTAAATTATGAATTTTATTAATAAAAGGAGAAAAAAGTCAACAAATATAAAAGATCACGACGTCCGTTCCTTGACTAAAGGTATCTGTTCATGCCTTGTTAAAACCTCCCGAGGTAAACTCACCCTTGTGGGAGAAACCCTCGTAGAGGAAAAAGTACCCTCCCCATATGCTAGTAGTTAAAGATCGGACCAAAGCGACAAAAAAGCGCAAGCCACAAAACGGCAAAATATAAAAGCAAGCTGCAACAAGCCAGTCTTGATCCATAAAGCAGCACTATCAAGGTTCGCTTCCGAGCTGAAAGTAAGCTACCACTCTAGTAGTTACCGTGATGAACGAAACACCGGTCTTCCCAAAATATCATCATTCACCAAATCCAAGAGAAAACGGAGGCGATGTAAACCAGTCGTAACGAGGAGAATCGGGTTTTGAAAGCGCATCAGCAATGCGATTACCCTCTCGATAAACATGCGAAGTCATGGAATCAATAGAAGAAGTGAGGAAGAGAATCCGACGCCATCGTGCCAAGAGACATCAAGACAACGCTTCACAAAAAGGTCCACCGCATAAGTAGAGTTAGATTCTAACCAAATCCTTCTCCAGCCTCCAATATCAGCCTCCTCAACCGCTATAATCGCGGCCTCCAGCTCAGCCTCAAAGGCAAATCCCTAACAAAATGATCTTGAGAAACCACCTCTCACAAAGCCCCGACACGTACAAAAAATACCCGCCGAAATGCACTCGCCGGGGCAACCCAAAGCACTGCCATCAGTATTCAATTTAACCCAACCAGGAGAAGGAGGCAACCAAATCACAGGGGAGAGGATGGGCGAAGGCACGGGACTACCACACACACCTAATTTGCACAAACAGAGCAGGTCAGAGATAGTATTATACATCGTGCCATGGTCCAGACTCCAGAACAAACGAGCGAATGAGAATAAGAGCCTCCGTAGTAGAAGAATGAACTCCATTGTGAATGTAGTTACACCGAAGATGCCAAATCATCCAAATCGTCGAGATGAAAGCAACCTTCCACAAAAAAGTACCCACTCACTAACACGATAGTCAATAGCAAAAACACAAAAATTAGCAAAACCACCTAAAGGGGTGTCATACCCAACCCCTCTGACGTAAGGAAGAAAAGAACCTATCGATTTGAGTGTGAAAACTTACTTACTTGAAAACGTAAATATAACCTTTTTTTTAATCAAATAAATAAAATATTACTGCTTATGGTTTAAACAAAAGTTATAAAGATAAAGAGTTATAAAACATATTTATAAGATCCACACCATATTTACAATATTTATTGAAAGTTCAAACACACTAAAAGTACCCCCAAAAGGTATAACAAAACTTCAAAAAGAAAGAGAAACGAGCCCATTATCCTGCCCAACAGGTCGTCATCCATGTACAAGGATTCTCAAAACTTCATGGAACTCCAACAACTCAGTCAGCTAATACTCAGGCTCACCTACAATGCATAAACTACATGAGCTAAAGCTCAATAAGCAGAAATCATGCATGTTCATTGAATATCATAAATCAATGCAACTCATTATCATACTAATGGTGTAAACCATTTCTTAAAATTCTTCTTCTTATTGGGCCCTTGACCTACCTGTAGTGCATCGGAAAGAGCTCATCATATAATCAATCATTACGATKCCRASTCCGAATYTCTCACATACCCGAAGTAATGTCTCACATGGCACTGGGATCGAATCCAGTCCGAATGTCTCACATGMCACTAAACTACTTTTTCAAGTAYCTTAGTCCYAATGTCTCACATGGCACTGGGAATTCATAAGCATGGAGTCAGTCCYTATGCCTCACAGGGCACTGGGCTACATCTTGAATTAGTCCAGTCCACATGTCTCGCAGGGCACTGACTCAAATATCATATAAGCATGTTCCACATGCCTCGATGCACTAGTAGTGGTCAAAACTATCTTTTATACTTTAATAAACTTTCTTATATGATCATGGCTCATGTATGCACGTGCACATGCCACTACATACACTTAATAAGCAAATATCAATATAATCCATCAAACAACTCATATATCACATTCAGATAATACAGACCATATCACAGTCATATAAACAAACCAAATAATACTATGTTTATGTATTGTAGTTGCAAATGAATTTCTACTTACCTCAGGTCCAAAGCTTACACTATCTCAAATCACAGACCAACTTCCTCAATATAATCTATTCAAGATAAAATATTGATTAGACTCCAATTTTACAAATTACGATTCCTTTTCAGATAACTCCTATGCATGTATATTTTTAGAAATAAAGAGTTGTTTAGTCTAATTACTAATAAATTAATCTAAATCACAAATACTACTATTGCGGGAAAAATAAACAATATTACTAAAATACTTTATCGTTACAAAATAATATACTAATTAAAAATTCGTAAATAAAATACTAACTCTAATTACCACTAGAGGCTAATTAAAATAATATACTATTTTTAACTATCCATAAATAATATACTAAACTAATAAAAATAAAGAAGGACTAATAGAAAATGTACCTTAAAAATAGCACCACGTAATATCCCCACGATAACCCTTGAGTAAATATACTAAAACAAGGTTTCCTAGTTAAAGGACCCCTTATTATGAAAACATATAGTATATATTATATATATGGGTCTTGTACAACAATTGGAGGAAGCAAGCCCCTTATATAACGCTGATATTCTTTTTAAATCTCTTAATTAAAGCGATGTGGGACAAGCCTTTTATATAATAGTACAACTATAACTTGACTAAAAACACTATCTTGGTTCTTTCTTTGTATTTCTACGTGTGTGTGTGTGTGTTGTCTTTCTTTTCTCTTTTATTGAAACACATGCACACACTACATACTATATATATATATAATAATTGCATGCATACTATATAACACACACACACATGCACACGTCGCATATATACATATATATTTACATAACACGTGCATTTATTTTATATATAACACACATCACATATCTTACGTACATATATATATATAACACATGCACATGCACATTTATATAATGTATTAATATTAAAGAATTTATATTATATTATATATATATATATATATATATATATATATATATATATTAGTAGTTATTTTAATCGTAATTATATATACTTAAGTATTATTAAATAAATATCTTAAAATATTAAGTTAGTATATTCATAACTTGAAACTTGGGATTTACTTGTATTCTACTATTATTTCGTATAACTTAACATTAATCGTAAATTGGTATCTTATTATTTTGTCCCAAAGAAATATTAATTACTTTGTTATAACTCTTATTATCTATAATTTAATAACTCTTTAAAATTTACTAACTAAAACACATAATAAAATCAAATTAAATTTCAAAATCATATAAATTATCCAAATAGTATACCATGCATGAATCTTATTGGCCAAATTGTAATGGGAGAATTTGGTGTATTACAAGGGGTAATCATATATCGAAAGTATCCTCAATCCAGCTCCAAAGGTAACGAGCGAAATGACAATTCGTAAGAATATGGTCAACCAATTCAGTGCTCGCAAAGTAGAAGCAGCAAAAAGAAGGACCAATGAACCTCCGCCTATGAATCACGTCAAAGACACCAAGATTATTAAAAATAGCCTTCCAAACTGTGATAGAGCACCGAGCGGGAATGTGAGAAGACTGAATCCAGCTGCTCCAATGGACCTTAGGAAATTTATGATGAAGATGGTCGTATGCAATCTTAGAAGAAATATCCCCTTTATCATAAATAGACCAAACCCGCTTATCCTCGGTGTGAGGGACCATGGGATACCAAAGGATGTCAATGACAATATCAGTAAAAGTGGTGAGGAAGATCTCAGTGAAGTGCCAAACCCCTAAAAAGAAGTAATTAGCGATGGTCTGTGAAAATAATGCCTTAAGAATCTCAGGAATTTCAATGCGGGTAGCGATAGAGTAACCGAGCCAATTATCCCACCCAAGCTAATACTAGAATCACTACCCAGAAGCCAACGAGAATTCTCCAAAATGCTAGTAACATGGCCCTTAATGCCTACCTAAATAGAGGAAGATACATGAGCACGGGGATAACCATTCATCTTAAAGAAATACTTACGGAGAAGACGAAAGGCCATAGTGTCCTTGTTAAGCAAGTTCTTTGCAAATTTGAAGAGAAAAGAAGAGTTGGCCGTGGTGACCGAACGGATACCAAGGCCACCCTCCTCAGGGGGTACAACACAATTAATGGTGCATCACTTACACTTAGAAATATCGCCAGACCAGATGAAATTCTAGATAGCCGTCTCAAGCTTGAGAAGAAGTAAAGTTGGCCATTTGAGGATAAGCATAGAGTGCATCGTGGTGCTAGTAATGAACAAGTTAACTAAGCAGATACGACCCACCAAAGATAGTGATGAACCCTTCCAATGACCAGACTTAGCTAGAGTCTTATCAAAGATTGGGTGAAGATGAGAAGTACGGGGGCTTCCGCGAAACATCGGAACGCCAAGATAAGAAGACGGGAGTGAACCACAGAGAAATTGGAGACCTGACAGATACGTCTGATAACTGCAGGGGTAACCATGGAACCAAAGTAGATCTTAGACTTCTCTGGGCTGAGAACCTACCCGTAAAAATCCCCATAATGATGGAAGATGTCCAAGATAGCCCGAGCATTAGGGGTCAAAGCATGGCACATAACAAGGATATCATCGGCGTAAAGAAGGCAGGTCGAGAAGCAGAGAGAGTGACCGACACGAAACAGAGAGATCATACCATAGTCTGCAGCAAAACAAAGGGCACACATAAGGACGTCCTTCGCAATACAAAATAGAAGAGGTGAAAGAGGGTACCCTGGTGTAATTAAAATAGCCAGCAGGACTACCATTGAGGAGCACCGAAATACGAGCCGAGTGAAGAATGGCCTCAACCCACCCAACAAAGATAGGTGAAAAAACAAAATGACGTAAAGCCGCAATCAGAAAGCCCTAATCTAGAGTATTAAAGGCTTTGCAAATTCGATCTTCATGATCATATTATTGCCGAAGGTAAGGCAATTAAAAGCCTCAGAAGCAATCGTAATACAATCATGAATTATTTTCCCAGAATAAAACCAAACTGGGAGTCCGAAATCACATTACCAATGACAGTACCAAGACGGGTAGCCATGATATTAGTAATGGTTTTAAAGGAAAAGTTACTAAGAGCGATCGGACAAAAATCTTCCACCCGAATCACCCCTTTAACCTTCAGGATAAGGATCATGAAGCTGGAATTGTAACCAGTAGGGAGTGAGGAGGATTCGAAGAAGTGGCAGACCACCGAAAAAACATCATGTCCGACAATATCCCAACACTCCTTAAAGAAATAACCATTAAAGTCGTCAGGAGCAGGGGCGCTACTAGGGGCGAGGATAAAAACAACTCATGAATCTCCATATAATTCAGAATAGCAGAAAGGAACAAGTTAGACTGAGAGTCAATGGCAGGATGCAGGAACTCATCGATCCAACTAGGGGCCAGAAGAGGAAGATTAGCTGAGAAAAGACCCGAGAAGAAAGAAATGATCTTACTCTTAATCGCATTAGGAGAGTGGCTGACCCAACCATCGATTAAAAGAGAGATGATGGAGGATTTTGTGACTCTATCCTTAATACTGCGGTGGAAAAAAGCCGAGTTATGATCGCCATCAATGAGCCACTCAGCACGGCTCTTCTTCCGAAGAGCACTAGCATGAGTATCAAGCAACGAAGAAGACTGAACATGAAGGCTAATCTATGCCTCTATGTCGGCCTCAGAATACCCCGTATCTAAGAAACGAGACTGTAAAGCCATAAACTTTGCCTGAATTGCCTCCACCCGATGATGAACATTACCAACTGTCTGAGCATTCCACTCCCGAAGAGCCCCGCGAGGTATCTCAACTTAGCCATGAGGAGGAAAATAGGGTTAGTAGCCTGGATGGGGAGAGTCCAATCAGTGGTGACAAGGTTGTGGATGCCATTCTGTGAAATCAAAAGGTTATAAAATCATAAAATCCAAGGGCCCGAAGTGGGATTTAAATCTCTAGCACACTCAAGAGGATGGGGTGGTGATCCGAGCAAGTGCGGGGAAGGAGAAAGCCGGAGATCCACTCGCACGCAAGGGGCAGATCAGTAGAATGGATCGCGCGATCTAAGTGAGCCAACCGGAACTCAGTATGGCAACGACTAATTCTAGTGAAAAAACCGCCACTAGTGGAAACCTACAAAAAACCACCAGCTTCCAAGAAGTCCTGAATTTCAGCACAAGCAAAAGTGTTAGGAGGGTTGCCCCCATGAAGCTCGTGTGTACCCAGAACCATGTTAAAATCCCCAATAAGAAAAAGACGAGGGAGGGGAAGGCTCAAGGCATCTCTCCAAAGATTGCGACAATCCGAAGCAGCATTATGAGCATGAACAAAACCGAGGTGAAAAATGAGATCCCTGAAAATGGCCCGGAGGAGGATAACTTGATCCAAAGAGAAGAGATTCGAAGTAGAGGTAACAATAGATCTTGTGAAAACCCAGATATCCGGGATCCCATTGCTGCAAAAAATTTCAGGAACAAGAGTGAGACCAATGGGATCGCCAAAAAGAGGCATGAATGCTAGAGAAAGAAACCATAGGTTCCGCAATAGCAAGAAAATAGGGCGATGAACCCGATAAAGTTCCTTGAGGATTAAGCAAGAAGAAAAGTTACCAATCCCCCAAATATTCCAAAAGAGGCAATACATTAAGAAGACATTGAGGAGGAGGGGTGGCGATTTCTCCTATCCATTTTTGTTATCTGAGAGAACTCATTTTCGAAGGTCGGCAAGATAGCATCGGGATCATCCAGGTCGGACCACTGTATACTGGCAGCCATGGATATTAGTTTATGCAAAATAGAGGACCCAGGCTCATCGAGGGTAAACACATGAGAGGAATGTCTCGCTTTGACCTTGTCCGTGCAACTTTGAAGTAGGATTTAGATGCAGTGTGAGGGTCGTAGATAGCGAGGGTACGATCGTTTATAACCACAGGTGTCGGATTAGCCGAAGTGTTAGCTCCATTGAGCGGAGCCGGGTGTGAGGGTGCAGCCAAAGTACTACGTACGACACCTCTGACAAGTCGAGGGGAGAGAACCATTATGATCCTTCCCATCCAAAATAAACGAAGTCATAGGAGCAGTAGATGACTTAGGAATAGGGTTCCCCAGGATGGTGGATATGGGATCGGACCTCGAAGGAGGCTCCACGGTAGGGTGTGCCGGAAACCCCATGCAGAACTCAGACTGTAACACGTTAAAAGCGTTAGAGGTCGTCAAAGAAGTATCAATAGGATCGGTTTTCTTTAACAAGAGGTAATCCTTATGTTGACGACCTTGACGATCAAGAGAATTAGAAGGTCGATGAGATCTTTTAGTATTAACCATTTGTTAATCGTCTCCATTAACGTTCTGAGAAACACTTGATTTAGAGGAAGGGTAAGATCCAGCAAGGTGCCCAACAGTTTTACAAAAAGAATAAAAATCAGGCAATTTCTTATAACCTATGGAAATATACCCACAATAACCTTCACGCTCAATCATAACCATCTCATGCAAAGTATTGTTAAGATTTAATTCAACCAAAACACGAACAAATGGCCAACAGAGACATTAACTAAGCGTTCATCAATTCGCAAAGGGTTACCAACAACTCTAGAAATATCAAAAATAAATGAACGATCTCAATATTCAATTGACAGTTCATAAATACGAATCGAAACCTGAGACAACGCCGAGGGGACCTTATAAGGATCGAAGTCTGGGGTCCATGGGAAAAGTCGAAAGGAGTTAGAACTAATCTTCCAAGAAGTCTTTGCAAACGCAGGTTCTTTATCGCCAGTCGTAGAAAATAAAATGCTGAAATATCCTTTTGCCTAAGGGGACAAATCTCCAAGTTCCGGAGGTGTTCCAAGTGGCTTTCAACGAAGTTTTGATTTCATCGAACGTTGGAGGCTTTGATCCTTTAGGTTGAAGTAAATGACTAATAAGAGATCCCCATAACTCCGAAACATAATTTTGGTATAGCTTTTCGTCAATAGTAACAGAGTAAAACCCACCTTTTTTGATTGGCGGAGTTGGGACTCCCGAGGAACAGCCCGCCGCTGCATTAGCAAAAGACGGCGGCTGCGAATTTAATTTGTACATTACTAATATAACTTTCATTTTTTTCCACTATAGACAATGATAAAAAAAATAAGAGTTCTAATAGAAAAACATATTGAAGAGTTGGAAAACAAGATGAAGATATTGAACCAGTTGGTGATGTAAATGAAGAACCAATTGATGATGATGGTGATGAAATGATGGATATTAGAGCACCTTATAAGATAAATATCGGGAATAGATTTATATTTTAAATATATAAATATTTTGGATGATGAATACTTTGTAAACAATAGTAATAATTTTGTAACAGACAATGTATGGGGCTGATGAATATTTTGCAAACATTTGTACTATTTTGTAATGGGAAATGTTTGGGACTGATATAAATTTTGTTAACATGATTTAGTATAGTGCTACAAGTGAATCAAATATAAGTAAATCATATAAAACCACTATGGACATCACGTTTATATTAAATGTGCACTACTTACCCAATTATAGATTTATACTACTTACATGACAAAAAATACAATAAGTACACTACTGATAAATATACATCATACAAAGTCATTACGTACATCGTGCGAAATAAGCACATTACTTAAAACCACTACATCACACACACGATAAATATACATCTTATGAAGTCACTATATACGTAGTACAATAATTTAGTTTAATTGCATATTATTTATATGATTTAAATGTTGAATTTACATCACACACACGATAAATAATATCATATTTCAATATTAACTTGAAGCTCATTACAAGTAGAGAATTAATTACAATAAAATTTGCAAATATAACTCTTAATATGTTGTCTCAATTTACAAATAAACTAAGAATATTAATAAAATAAAATATAATTTCAAACATAGGCGATACTGGGGTTGGTAAATCTTATTTACTTCTTCAATTTACTGACAAGCGTTTCCAACTGGTACGATACTTGACCATTGGAGTAGTATTTGGGATGAGAATGATTACAATTGATAACAAGCCCATTAAGCTTCAAATATGGGACACTGCCAGTCAAGAATCCTTTACATCCATCACAAGGTCGTACTACATAGGAGCTGCTAGAGTACTTTTAGTTTATGATCTCTAGGAGAGAGACTTTTAATCACTAAGCTAAATGGCTCGATGCAAGGCAACATGCAAATCTAAACATGTCAATTATGCTGATAGGTAACAAATGTGACCTTGCGCGCAGAAGGGTTGTTAACATAGAAGAAGTGAACAGTTTGCAAAAGAACACGGGTTGATATTTATGGAAGCTTCTACAGAAACGACTCAGAATGTGGAAGAGGCATTCATTAAAACAACTGCAACTATTTACAAGAAGATTCAAGATGGAATTTTTGTCATTTTAAATGAGTCTTGCGGAATAAAAGCTGGTTACACTAGAATTGTGGGCCCGTCTGGCGGTAGGGATGGCTCGTCTTCTCAAGGAAGAGGTTGCTTTAGTTGAGATTTATTTGTACTACGCAACTTCGCATCTTGGTTTTGTTTGGGGTCGTTTGTGGGTCTCACTTGACTCTGAATTTGAAGATGGGTTGATAAATTATATCAACAACTGTGCAAAGTAGTGGTTGGTGAGCTTGTGAGAAATGCATACGTTTTACTAAGTTGGTGAAATTGGGATTACAATCGGATTTGTGGTGATTTCACAGTATGTTATTTGTGGTCGTCCAAATGAAAATCTAGTGTACATAGTTATAGTACCTTTATTTCAAATTTATGTTAATGTAAAATGATTTCATGTAAATTATGGTCAAAATAATGCTATGTTTGGTGTCTTGTCTTGCCAAAAAAAAAAAAAAAAAAACAATTTCAAACATATGTCGAATTTTCTAATACGATTGACCAACTCAAAACTTCCAGCACTTGGGTGAACAAGATATCAACTTATAGCGATTCCAGAAATAATACCCAATAATCTAAATGCGTGATCATTGTACACTTGATACGCATCACCCAAATATTGCACATATAATGCAATAAATCAATGATAGAAGAATGCTCTTCACCAATACCTTCACGGGTAAATAGAAAAAGAGATGTATCTATCGCATCGCATTGATGTATCATAAGACGGTATATGATGTATCTATCAAATTGAAACCACTGAATTAGTATAATTAAGAAATACAATAAAATTAATTTATCTTTAGGATCATAATGAAGTGCATTAAGATATCGCATTATGTACCTACTAACTATTACTATTATTAAACCAAGCAAAAGAGTCACAATAAAAGTGATGTATCTATAACAACACAATGATGAACCTTAACTTAGCACATTATGTACCTAACAATCTTAACTTATCATATTATGTACCTAACAACTGCTATTGCTTAGTTAATGTAATCAATTATCACAACAAAAGTGATGTATTTCCACCACAACGATGTATCTTATGATATAATATGAATAACACTACACAAATATAAACAATACGTACCACAAATAACATATTAATATCTAGATAAAAATCCAACTCTATAAAAATCATATTCACAAAAATCTTCTTAAAAATAAAAATATATTCACAAAAATCAACCAAAAATCAAGTAATTAAAGAAAGTTATGAATCGACTTCGAAATATGTTCACACAAGACCATATTTAGAAAAAATAATTAGATCAAAATTATCAATAACAAAACTAAGTAATACCTGATAAAGCACATATGCATCTTGCAATTCATTCAACAATCTGAAGAAATTTCAAGTAAATGTCAGTGGAATCGTTAGATCTCGACAACACTAATTCCAGAAGAGGAGATGAATCACCATCTATCTAAAAATAAAAAATCAATGACAAAAACTGATTAAATGAATTCTTTTGGGAAGAAATAAAGCCCAAAGATTCATCAACAAAATTGAAGTGAAAAATCTAAAGAAAAATCAAAGAAATAAGAAGCTAAAAACCCCTCAGTTACAACTACGAGGAAAAAGAGAAAAAAAAAGGTAATTTGACCAAATTCACCACCACCAAAAATCAAAAATCGACCAAATCCACCACCAAAATCTAAGAGATCGACTAGAAAATTCAAAAAACCACATATGATAAGCATCCCTAAATAATACAATAATTTTATCCAAAATGTCATCAGATAAAATACCTAATTTGTAGTGTGATTCAATTTTTTACTTTTATTGTGCTTACATGGTTGATTATACACTAATTTTTAGAATTTTATGGATTATGCCACTATTTTTTCGTGCTTCAGTTTTCCCTCTCTCTACTAGTATTGTGTACATCGCTTAAAACCTGTGGGTACATCACCGTTAGTCTGTTTGTTTATTGAGTTTGTGATTGTGTTCTCTTTCCTCCTCCCTCACTATGTTATGTACATCACTTGAATTCGTGGGAATGTCAGTCCTGGCCTGTTTATACATTGAGTTTGTGATTGTGTTCTCTTTTCACCCTCCCTCACTATTTGTACTTTCTTGTATTAGATACATCACTTGGTACGAGTTGATAACATTGTATCTAGATGTACATTATTTATAACTTTTGTGCATTGTTGTCCATTTGTAAACCACTTTATTTTAGTAGATACATTACATTCTAGTTAGATGTATAATATTTACAAATTAAGTGCATTTTTATTCATCTTTGTATTAATATAAATCACTCAGAGGTGTAAGAATACATCATATTAACTTCATTCATTAGTTGAAGACATTTACATCACTTAGAAGATAAGAATACATTAACATTACATTACACATTTGCTACTTGTATAATATATAATGGAATGACTTTTTAACATTACAATTTTATATTTCTAGGAACTCCTCATAGAATCTCCAAGGCCCAGAAATTGTTCACTCCTACTCAATGATTTCATATAGTGCTACAAGTTAATTGGGTATAAGTACATCATATAAAATTGCTATGTGCATCACGTTTTCGTTAAATGCACATTGCTTTTATGATGATTGTACATCATATAAAGTTTATTAGAGATGTATACAACTTACATAATAATAAAAAAATATATATACATTACTTAACACTACAATGTACATCACGCACACAGTAAATATACACTAAAATATTTTTAGTTCATCTGTATGATATGTACATTACTTTTAACACTCATTAACTTCAACAATACGATAAATATACATCGCATAAATTCCAGTAAGATACATTTAAAAAAGAAAAGAAATTACTCATGTATAATAGGTACATTTATTAAAAACATCGTACATCAATAATGCGACAATCTTATATACATCATACAAGCCAATCAGAAACTGTTAATAGGTTGTATCTATAAAATGAACTAGACTTTTAATTTATTTTATGATATACAATTAATCAACACATAACTTCTAGCAGTTGGTGAACAAGATAGGCATCGCAACAATTATAGAAATAATATCCTACAAATGATACAACAAAAACCAACACAATGTACATCAATATACACAACGCAATACATCACATAAACTGTACAAATGAATATAACAAAAATACATGAACTAAAGCATGAGATGGTTTTATTTTTAATTCACAATACGAGCGCATTAGCATAATTCCTATTTTGAAAATCACTATGATGTATATCTAATATCAAAGTGATGTTTCTTAACACATGGAACAATGTATATACTCAACTGACCAACTGCACCAATATATAAAAACATAACATAAAGTGATGTATATCTTTCATCACAATGATGTAAGACAAAGATATTGTACATATTCAATTGCAATTGCACCAAAAAAAAAAAACATAACGAGAAGTCTAAAAAATGTAAAATTCTACCAAAATATGCAGAAAAAAGATGATTCAGGAATATAAGTCATAACTTCATTCAAAACCAAGTAGAAGGAGATGATGCAGGGACAACGAGATCCATTATTCTATTCTAATCCAGAGCCTAAAGTGATAAGGGAATGGTACTCGAATCATCTCCGTAACTTAGAAATTTCTAAAAATACAGTTGCGCAAATTTTATAGCTGTGAAAAAAAATCAAAGATCCAAATATCAAAGACAGAGGAGATATTGAAAATCAAAAAATAAAGTCTATTAAAAATAGTTGAGGAAGAAGTTAGATTTCAAAAAGAAATTTGCAAAAATATCAAAGAAGAGAAAGATGAAATTAAATGAGAGATTTGTAAAAATTATCGAGAGATGATGCGTAAGAAAACCCCCAGCTCCTGACATATGAAACCCAAACTTATTGTAATTTAAACGCCGTTGTTCTGCACCCGGGTGCACAATGCATGGTGCACCATATAATTTTCCCACCAAAACAGTAACCTTTTTTTAATTGCAACCCTACCTTTTCGTATCATTTGAAATCCTCTCATCACGAAAACAACCCAAGTTAGAGAAAATCACTTCAACCTCTGAGAAATCACCACAAAACATCGAGAAATCCAAAAAAAAAAAAAAAAACTCCACAAATTTCTGAGGTGTTGTTTCAATTGTGCTTCTTTGAGGCCACAAATAAGCCTAACGTCCAAAAATATATCGGTTATCCTCCAATCTTCTCTTCAATTTATCAAAAGTCTACAGGTAAAAACAAAAATTCATCAAAAATATCATTTGTTTTGAGTGTTTTTCAATTTTGTGCTTCGATTTCGTCTATCATGCTGATCATACAATGTAGTTTTTTAGGCTTCGATTGTGCTTCACATGGATTTTATAATTATTTTCTTTTAATATTCAGTTATGTTTTGATTACTGCTGATTTTAAATCGTTCTTTGGTTTTTGTGTCAATTTTTCTTTGAATTACGACATTATTATAGAATTTTTCTATTTTGTGTTGAGATTATGATTAGTTTTCAGTTATGTGGTGGAGTTGTTGGTAAAGCGTAGCCTGGATGTCTCTTGGCGCTTCCTAGCTCGTTGGCGTCAGATTCTGTTCATCACTACCTTGATCGAGTTCATGGTTTCGCATGTTTATCGAGTTCATCACTACCTTGATCGGATTCTGGTGAACTGATCATATTTTGGGTAAAACGACGTTCCGTTCATCAAGATCTTGAGATCAGCCCCTCCGATGGCAGTCTAATCTCGGTTCGGCAGAGAACCTTGGTATTGATGCTCAACAGATCAAGAACAGCTTGTTGTAGCTTATTTTTACTCTTAGCCGGCTTGTGGCTCTTAGCGTTTTTTATCGCTTTGTCCTATTCTTTCTACTCCTGGCATGGGGAGGGTACTCTTTCCTCTACGAGTGTTTCTCCCACAAGGGTGGGTTTACCTCGAGAGGTTTTAATGAGGCCCGAACAGATGTCTCTAGTCAGGAAATGGACGTCGTGATCTTTATTTGTATAAACGATTTCTTTCTTTTTAATAATATTTTCGTACTTTATTAAAAAAAATTCAAATAATCAGATTATTTATTTTATTTTTCTTGCTTGTTTAAGTTTTTGCATAATCAAATTATTTATTTTATTTTTCTTGGTTGTTCACAGAGAGAAGCACACGCAATCGGAGCCGATCGCTCTTCTGATCAGGTCTTTTGGTTCAAAACTGCCTATAACAGTGTAACTCTTAGGATATGAACACAAGTGAAATATGGTCAACAGATATATCCGCTTTTTTGCTATACTCGTTGTGTCAGATTTCTGAATGATTTTTGTATAATGGAATGTCGTTCATTTTATGTTTCCCTATGTTATAAAAATCACCGTTCATGTTCATTTCAGATGCAATGTCCGACTTTTCATAAATGTTAAAATTTTGTTCAGCCATCATTAATTCATTTTGTACTTATGCTTGCATTTGTGTTCATCCAAGTATTTGATTAATGAATTTGCTAGGGTGTCTAATTATATTTTTTCCTTTATATGTTTTTGGTTTCTCATATAATTATCTAAAAAGCAAAACTTTCCGGAACGGTATTTTATAAAATAACGATCTGGAAAGTAATATTTTCTAGAACGGTTTTTATAAAAGACGTTATGGAAAGTATAACATTCCAGAACGTCTTTTCTAAATACTGTTCTGGAATGTTATACTTTCTAGAACGGTTTTTATAAAAGACGTTATGGAAAGTATAACATTCCAGAAAGTCTTTTCTAAATACCGTTCTGGAATGTTATACTTTTCAGAACGTCTTTTATAAAAATCGTTCTGGAAAGTATAACATTCCAGATCGTTATTTTTGAAAATACCGTTCTGGCATGTGACACTTTCCAGAACGGTTTTTCAGAAATACGTTCTGGAATGTTATACTTTCCACAACGTCTTTTCTAAAAACCATTCTAGGAAGTGTCACATACCAGAACGGTGTCTTCGAAAAGACGTTCTGCAAAGTGGCGGATCAACATGGGATGGTACCGTTCTAGAACATAAAATTTATTTTCTAGAACAACTTTTTTTTACCCTTCTAGAAAGTCTACCAATCCAGGAGGGTAAAAAAGGCGTTCTGGAAAGTACAGACTTTCTAGAACTATGTCACTACAGAAGGCACAGAAAGGCGTTCTGGATAGGCAGAATTACCCTTCTGGATATGCAGTTTCTGCACTAGTGGGGGTGAAAATCCCCTCGAAAAAACCGAGGGAAATTTAGCCCCTCAATTTTTTTGGAAAAAAAAATAAATTACAAAAAGGGAAATTTAGGCCCTCGTTTTTTTTAAAATAAAAAAAAATAAATTACAAAAAAACGAGGGGATGAAAATTCCCTCGGAAACACCGAGAGAAATTTAGTCCCTCGGTTTTTTTTGATTTTTTTTTAATTACAATAAAACCGAGGGATGAAAATCCCCTCGAAAAAACCAAGGGAAATTTAGTTCTTCGGTTTTTTTGAAAATAAAAATGAAAATTAAATTACAAAAAAAATCGAGGGGATGAAAATCCCCTCGAAAAAATCGAGGAAAATTTAGTTCCTCGGTTTTTTTGAAAATAAAAAATTAGTAAAAAATAAGAATAAATCCTATAATTTTATGAACGGGGTGGCAAGGGGTGCGTCTCAGTGTCCTTGAACCACGAGCATCGTCTGTTGATCGTTAAATACATATTTTCTATTTTTTCTTGATTTTTAAATAAAGAATCGAAAAAAAAATAGAAAGTTAGTAAAAAATAAAAATAAATCCCATCATTTTATGAATGGGGTAGCAAGGGGTGAATTTCAGTGTCTTGGAACCACGAGTATTGGGTGTCGATCGTCAAATACACGTTCTCTAATTTTTTTTATTTTTAAATAAAAAATCGAAAAAAATAAAAATTAGTAAAAAAACAAAAACAAATCCTATAATTTTACGGGTTTTAATAAATCGATCCGCTATCCTCTGCTCTGCGGCGGCTGATCGTAACCCTTCTCCTTCTTGGGCAGAAAGACATGGGAATCCTCACAAATTCACTCAATCTACTCTCCGCTGCCAAACCCAAATTCACATCTCTCCCCTCAAATATTTGGGTTTTCTCTGGCACTGCAGTCCAGACGCACAAACCGAGGATTTCCAATGAATTTGAGAGACATACCAAACTTATGCTTTTGGTCCAGCGCCATATCAACCGATGCATTAATTTCTCTCGGCTTTCATCTGAAAACCGACATAATGATCTCCCCTTACCCAAAACTGCGCTCAGAGAGGTTTTTCGTGCTCGTGCTAGTTGCAACGCGTTGTTGTTGGCGTATTTTGATATGTCGGCTGCTCTCTGGAACCCGACAACCGAGGAGCTCAAAGTCCTTCCTAGATCCCCCTCACGCCTGTCTTGGCCAGAAATTGGTCCTTATGGTTTCGGGTTTGATTGTAAATCTCAGGACTTCAAGGTGATAAGATTTCTCAAGCCTGGGTTTAAGACCGGTTACAATGTTGAGCTGTATTCACTCAAAACTGATTCCTGGAAGGAAATTACTTATCCCCATTCCGCTGCTATTCCGCAAGGTACTTCTATTTACATAAATGGCTTTGCTTATTGGGCAGCATCAGTTTTCAAAGGTGATATTATTATTTCGTTCGACTTTGCTAATGAAAAGTTCTCTTCTGCTCATATTCCTTTGCCGAAAACCGATCCGCAACTTGGTTCATTTCTCCTTGCTGAGTATAAGGGGTCGCTTGCTGCTCTTGTTTACTCATCTATGTATGTGCCTGCAGAAAAGGCTTTTGAAATTGAAATTTGGGCACGGAATGATGAATCATGGAATAGAGTGTCCGCATTAAGCATCCCTGCTGCTGCTTCTGTTTATGAGCCACTGGGCCTCTTCAATAATGATCAATTATATCTTCAAGACTGGAATGGTGATGTATTGCTTTTCGATTGTACAAAAAATGATGTATTGCTTTTCGATTGTACAAAAAAAAAAATGAGTGGAAGAATCTGGGTTTGAATTCTGATCTGGGAATGGTTTCGATTTTTCCTTATGTTGAGAGCTCCGCGAAAATATCCAGAGCACCTCGTGGAGCAAGCCAACCAACTGGGTGATGAAGTATAATGATCGAGAGGGTATGATATCGAGAAATTATTCATACCAATGCCAGTTGAAGGAGTTCAAGCTGAGTAATTTCTAGTTGTTGCTGTATTTTATTATGTTTCTTTAAGTTGATACCTTTCAGGATATTTGAGAGTTATGGTCTATGTATGAATTTATGTGTGCTACTCTTGTAAGATGGGTTTTCTACCAAGTATGAGGATTATGCATAATTTGGAATTTATTTCCAATAAATTGCTAAATAATATTTGGTGTGGTTGCTCTGAAAAAAAAAAAAATCCTATAATTTTACGAATGGGGCAGCAATGGGTGCATTTTGATGCCATTGAACTACGAGGATCGAGTGTCGATCATTAAATACGCGTTTTCTATTTTTTTTAATTTTTTTTAATTAAAAAAACTGAGGGTTTGTGTTTCCCTTCGGAAAAAACCGAGGGCATTTTGATCCCCTCTGTATTTTCCGAGGGGATTTTCATTCCCTCAATTTTTTTTAGGGGCAATTGCCAAATACTACATAGAAAAAAATATTTTTGTCAAATACTTTAACTAATTATACAAAATGTCAAATAGTCCAACCATAAATATACAATTACAAGATTACCCTATTAAAAATAATATAATAATAATATCAATAAACAACACACCACCACCACTACTCCATTCCACCTCCCGCCGGCCCACCCACCATCACGCTGCCACTGTCCGGCCGCCGGAGATTTTTTTGGCGATTTTTTTTTTTTTTTTTTTTTTTGTCCAACAAACATAAAGTAAGAAATCTCACTATAAAATAAGAAATTCTTAGTAAGAAATTTTCTTATTTTTCCATTCATAAAGTATGAAATCTTCATTATAAAGTAGGATTTCTTTTTTTTTTTTTGAATATAAGTAAAAATGAAACACCATTTGAATTGTATCGGAGATTAAAAAAAACATAATAATTAATCTTTAATTTAACCATTTTCCAATTGCAAGTCACCCAAATATTAATCAACCAAATTGTGTGTAATTTATCTTATAAAATGACATTAATTAATTATATGTTAAAAAAATAAAAAAAGACGGCAAATAAAAAGCGGACCAGTTGTTGAAATCGAGGGTTTCATAAAAATATAGAAAGAGGAGCAACAAGCTACCATGGACCATAACTGCTCCTTTGACTTCAACGTGAGAGGGGAATGTACTAAAAAGCCCCTTACCCACACTTTCCAACCCCACCAAATTTCCAGCCAAGCTCCAAGCCACCGCTTGCACGCCGAAAAATGCCACGTACGCCACTTGCCCCACCAAGTTCACGGCGAAGCTCCTCTGTGCGGCGGCGTTGGCATGGCTACAAAGCCGCCACGTCTCCTCCAGCAGCGGCGTCGACGCCAGAAATTTTGCCAGCATTTCACTTGACTCAAACCTGCGGTAATTTAATAATATATGAGGATTTGACTTTTTCTTGGGCAATTCTAATTTTAGTCAAATTTAAGAGTGCGAAGAAATTAAAAAAAGAAAAAGGAAATAGTGTTGAATTTTAGTTAGAGGTACGTAAGTTTGGGGAGCCATTGTTTGAAATAAGTATAATTAGACCATTCGTCAAATAAAATATTTTTTATCATCAAGTATAAATTTTTATTTTTGAACAATATATAAAGTATGAAATTTTTATTTTTTTCTTTTTAAATAAAATATTTTTTGTCATCAAGTATGAGTTTTTGAACATTAAATAATGTAAAATTAGAAAGTCTATGATTTAAAGAATAATTCTCAATTTTACGATGTTGTTAGTCAATGTTTAACAACATTGATTAGCAACATCGACCAGAGTAAAATATAAAATATGTAGCGGAATAAAACGATAAGAACACAATATAACAAATTCAGTTCACAAGTAAAATACTTGTGAACTTGGGTGTACAAATCCGAAAACTATATTACTTTCTTTTTCACGTTCAATACAAAAATATAAAGTAATATATGAAAACTAAATATCAATAAATTTGATACTAAATACTTGTTGTCGTAATGGCAAGATCTTCTCCGTTGATCACGCAACTTCGAAAAACTTGTTAATCTCGATCAATGGCTCCAAGTAGTTCTTCGTGTTCTTCTTTTCTAGCTTGTGCGTCTCGTCTCTTGCGTCGTCTTCTCTCAAGAAAATCCGTGCGTAAATCGTATATCCAAGCGTTAGGATTCTTTGTCTTAAATAGACAATCCTAAAATCCTAAACTTGGTAAATACCTAAAAACAAATCCTAATCACAATCTAAGAATAATTAAAGTCTTGTACATAAACTAGGAAACACAATATACTCCTAAATCTAGTTTCCTAACTTATTTTGTACCCAAGAAAGGCAAACAACTAAATAAGGAATTAATCCCAAGAATAAATTCCTCAACAATCTCCTCCTTTTGCCTTTCTAGACAAAATACCCAAGACGCATGAAAATAATCAAAACAGTAAAAACTCCTCCTGAATTTAGAAACTCCCCCTACATTAGAAACTCCCCCTAAACGAAGTATCCAATGTTGAAAACAAACAAATACGAACCAGCGTCTTCTACATTAGAAACTCCCCCTAAATGAAGTATCCAATGTTGAAAACAAACAAATACGAACCAGCGTCTTCTACATTCTTCTCCCCCTTTTTGTTCTGAAAGCAAAAGGACCTCAACAAACGAGTTGCGAAGCGCCTGGTGCTGTGCAACCTGATTATCAAACAAAGTAAACTGGGCTCGGACAAATGGAGCAAAAAATGGAGCTATGTTGGTACTGATGTTGGGAATACCAGAACCAACATCAAACATGACACCAGCTCAAAGAGGCGCCACGGTGCCTAAAGAAGGTAATCAGATTCTACTTCATGAAAACACCAACGGGGGTTTGACGCTCAACAATCATGCCTCGATTTTGAAATCCCAATAACAGCTCCTCAGCTTCACTCGCCAAGAATCTCGTGGAGTTTGGTTCCATGTCTTCAATCTCGACGGCTTGAGATGGAGCCTCATCAGAGCTAGCAGAGTGGTCGGAGGCAGATAAAGGAATCTGTGCACTTGCAGATGAAACTTATCAGAATTGAAGCTTGGAGAAGCGGCGGAGTTGTCTGCAGGGGATGTTGGTTTCAGTGTCACAACACCAGAACCAACATGGGCTGACACGGCAGCTTTGGACTTCTACTTTTCTCTCTTTGGGTGGAATTTTCTTATTCGCTAGACGCACAGTATGTTTCCGGAGCTTTGCTGGGTGATGGTGAATTCGATATTCTGCAAGAGATTGAAAACAACTACAAACAAAAAATCGAGTGTCGCAGGCAGTAAAATTTGGAGAAAGAAAAAGTAAAATTAAGAAAATAACTCCCCCACTCTTTCTCAAAATAAGACACACGATCTCAACTCAACTACTCCATCATCTCAATTTTGGAAATAAAAATCACAAATC
>BMAC01000923.1:182992-196889 GCA_014905375.1 Phtheirospermum japonicum | reverse complement strand
GAGAATTCGTCGCCTGCCGTCGCTATCGCCCTCCCTCGCCATTCGCCTCCGTCGCCGTTCGAGACGTCCACCAGTGCCTGAATCCACCACCGTTCCGTCGCCGCCTCCAACCACCGTCGGATCTCCAACCTCCTCCCGCCACCCGTCCGAAGGTAAGTTGTTTTGGTATGTTTTTCATTTTTTTTTGAAAAGCCTAGACCTAAATATTTTGAAATTGAATTTCATTACTTAATTCAGCTTTTGCTTTAATTTTCTACTCATAACTGATTCAACTTTTGCTTCATTACTTAGTTAAGCAAGCACACGCTACTTCATGGAGACTCTCACTGATTGTGCAAACTGCGCCATTCAATGACAGAAACATGGAAATTTCTGGTCTCTGGAAGAAGGTTTTTCTCTAATTTATTGAATTATTGATTATATTTCAATTTTTTTGCTTTAGCTACTATTTTTTGATGGGATTGGGATCAATGATAAAATGTCCTATCAATGATCTGTTTTCTTCTTTACATTTTAACTTTTTTTTTTCTAAGATGTTGCTTATGATTTGGGGGATATTGTTGTATTGATGACATATGTATATGTGAAAAAAACTGTTTAGTTTTATAAAAAAAAAACCTTGACCATGGTGGAATTTTATCTTGGTTTTTTTAAATCAATGGTAGATTTGACCAATCTACTATAGTACCTGATATATATTTTATTATAATCAATTTGAAAAATGAAAAAACGACATAAATCCTCTGTTCTCTCTCCTACCCTTTTCTTTCGACCTAATCGAGTACCCGCCGGGATCACGGCATCGCCGCCTCATCACCGGTTTCACACCACCACGTCACTGGTTCCCCTACATTTCCGGCCACCTTCGGCTCAGGTTTCAAGATTTCATTTCCCACCGACCGTCTACTTCGCTTCACCATCCTCATGCACAACACGCCAAGCCACCAGATTCAAGCTGCTGCGGCGCCGGTCTTATAACAGCTCTGGCCGGCCACGGCTGTCACCCAGCACTTTCCTGGCCAACCATCTGCCTCGGCTCAGCCCTCACAGCAGTTTCCCAGCCAACCAGCTGCCTCGGCTAAGCCCTCCTCGCAGTTTCCCGACCTTCAGCCTTTCACGACCCAGTTGTCTTTTCCGGCCCCTTCATCTACCGTCCAGCCGCCCCTGGCGCTTCCTCCAGACCCGCCACAACAGCACCTGGGTTTGGCTCACGGCACCTCCACTCCAGATCCGTTTTTTCCTCCACTCTCCCAACAGTTTTTCCCGCCACCGGTCTCGCAGCCCCCTACCGCTTCTCTGCCGACGTCGGTTTCTGGAAACAACAGAGCCACTTTGACCGCTCACGACCATGTTGTCTCCACCGCAGCCGCCATTACTTTTGGTTCCTTGCCGGCGATTGGGTTACTTGATGCGCAAGGTATTTCTTCCCTTCTTCCCGGTGTCTTCCATCCACAACTGGCCGGCAACGTTCCAGCGGCGGCGGCGCCGCTCACAGCGAGGACACCTGCTTTCTCTCCTTCCCCGCGCCACTTTCCCCAGTCATCTCCTGCGCAGCACTTTTCCTCTCGAGTCACGCCAGCGGTTTCCCCTGCTGCCAACCACTTGGCTGTTCCTTCTGACACCTTGAAAACGACTTGGCATTTGGTCAATCCCAGGTTTACCCGTACGAGGTCAACCCGTCCTTTTCAATTGGCGTCTCACTTTTTGTCGTCTGTCATGCATACATCCCCCAATAATTCTTGCGTTGACTTGCCCAATCATCTTCTTGGGCCTCACTTTTTCCCAACAGCCCAACACCAAGTCAATAAAGTTTTTCTCTACCAAGCCCCAAAACCATACAGACCAGGCGGCCCCTCCTTCAGCCTTGACCCAAGCCCAAACGACTTTCTGTGCAGTCCAGCCCCAAGAACAAACTTCCTCCTGTGCTGATTTGCACTCTTCTTTAGCCCAGGCCCATTCTGCTCCCTCTTTAGCCCAACAGCCTGCATTTTCCCCCAACCAGCGGCTTCCCTTGCACACACCGCCCACACCCCCTTTTACTTGCATTGGTGTCCCACCCCTTTGGAGCCATCCGGGCCCAGCAGCCAGGCCCGCCCCCACTCCACCGAGACCGCCTCCGATGGATTACTCTCTTGGGGCGCCTCCGCTCAAGAAAGGTGATTACTTTTCGGTTACTATTGACGAGAACATTTACCAATCCCGTGTCTCGCTCTTACGTGATTCTCTCATTGGCTGGCTCCAACCGAAAGGATCGAAACCCCTCATGATCGCCGATGTCAAAAAGTCGCTGATTTCTACATGGAGCACCGCTGGAGATTGGAGTTTTGTCCCACTTGGCAAGGGATATTTCAGTATCTCTTTCGCTCTCACCGAGGATCGTAACCGTACTTCTTCCAAGTCGGCGTGGAAGATTAGCTCCTCGACTCTTCCGCTATTCCCTTGGTCCTCGGATTTCAATCCTTATAAGACGCCTTCGGCTTCCTCTCAGGTTTGGATTTGCATCTATGAACTGCCTATCGAATACTGGGAACGTTCTTTTATTTTGAATATTGCTAGGGTAGCCGGTACGCCTTTGAAAATTGATGAGCGCTCTCTTAATGGCTCTGTCGGCCACTTCATTCGTGTGCTGGTTGAGTTAAATCTTGATTGTACCCATGCATGACACGGTCATGATAGAGCGTGAGGGGTACTGCGGTTATATTTCTTTAGGTTATGAAAACCTACCAGACTTTTGCTCGCTTTGCAAGATGATGGGACACCTTGTTGGTTCTTGCCCTGCTCGTAATACTCCCACTCAGAACGTGGTTAACGATGAATGGCAGACAGTTAACGTCAGACGCTCTCGTCGACGTTCTAACGCTTGTGACCAGTTGGTTCGTAACCATACGGAACCCCGGCTAGCTGCCGTCTCCACTTCTTCAACATTGTCGACGTCCAATGCTTTCCACGCGTTGCAGTCTAATATCGGCCCAGAGTCTCCACCCACTGCCCCGATTCCCCCTTTGGGACTTGGACCCTCCTCTTATGCTCCCTGTCACCTTGTCCCTAAACCTACCAATGCTCACGCCCCCTCATTCACTTCGGATGGGGAGAGGCAACCTTTCTCCTTCCCGTCGACGGTAATTCCTCCCGTCGTCGGCAGTACTCTTGCCAGAGGTGCCGTGCGTGGTACTCCGGCTACACACGCCACTCCGGCCTCGACCCTTAGAGTTTCCTTCTCGGCCACTTTGGCCCCCGTGGCCTCTAGCGATCGTACTCTCATACTTTACGATCTTAATTCCACGTATAAATCTCTTTTGCAAAGAGCTAAAAACAAGTTCAAAGAGAGCAATCCCTCTCACGATTTTACCATCGTCGAGCCGGGTTCCTCTATGCCACGTCAATTGATGTCCACAGCTGCCAGCTTCCGGTGGTCTGATCTTGATGACTCCGACGCTAGTTTAGCTTCCATTGAAAATGAGCTTTCTCATTTTTATCAATTGGATAGGAGGACTAGCCACCCATCCACCTCCACGTCTTATTAATGCATTGCCTCTTTTGGAACATTCGAGGGATCGGTAACTCGGCCTGTCTCTTATCCTTAAAGAACTCTGTCGGGTTCATCGCCCCGATTTCCTTGCCATTGCGGAACCTATGGTTTCCTTCTATAGCATTCATGCCTCTTTTTGGCAATCCCTTGATCTTACCCTTGTTGCCGAGAACTTTCGCAGCAATGGTATCCTGGATATCTGGGTCTACTCGAGATCCACGGTTACCTCTACTTCTACCATTTCTCCTCGAATCAAGCTATCTTAATCCATGCCGTCTTCGGGGAACTCGAGTTCCACCTTGGCTTCATTCATGCTCATAACACGGCTCTAGAGCGTCGTTCCATTTGGAGAGATATCTTAAGTACTCCCCTCCCTCGCCTGCTGATCATGGGGGATTTTAACGCTGTCTTGGGTGCTCACGAGCGCCGTGGAGGCAACCTTCATGATTCCTCTTCTTGTTCTGACTTTCAGAACTTTTTGGGTGAGGGTGGGTTTCTACAGGTCACCACTTCTGGCGGTTTCTTCACCAGGGTTAACCGCTGCCATTCAGAGATTTATTTTGCTCGTCTGGATCATGCGATTTATTCCACTGACCTATCCCATGCGTTCGGGCGTATTTCAGGGCTTCTCCTTCCTCGTAATCGCTCTGATCACCACCCCATTCTCCTGGAGTGCTCTAGGGATACACCCACCACCTCGGGCCCTCGTATCTTCCGTTTCCAGAACTTTTGGACTTCACAGCCCGGTTTTCATTCCCTCGTCGCCACTACTTGGACTCTCCCCCACCAGATTACTAACCCTATTCTTTCCCTCATCATTAAATTGCGTTACCTTCGTGGAGTTCTCCGAGATTGGAATGCACTGACGGTTGGTAATGTTCATCGTCAGGTGGAGTCTTCGCTTGCCGAGCTTTTGAACTTACAGTCTCGCTGCCTGGACACGGGGTACTCTGAAGCTGACCTTGCAGCTGAAATTGCCCTACAGGTCTATTCTTCCTCTCTTCTTGACACTCAGTCCAGTATTCTTCGGCAGAAGAGCCGAGCTAAGTGGCTCACGGATGGTGACCGTAACTCGACCTTTTTACACTGGAATATCAAGGCCCGGATCAAGAAATCCACCATCGACTCTCTCTTGATTGATGGGGTGATTAGCCACTCCCCTGATGTGATTTAGGGAACAATCATCTCCTTCTTTTCTGATCTTTTCTCTGTGAGCCACCCTCTTCCGGCCCCTGCCTTGATAAATGAGTTCCTGCACCCTATTGTTGATACTCAATCCCACTCCTTTCTCTCTAATATTCCAAGCGATGCGGAAATACGTGAGGCGGTTTTCTCTCTAGACCCTAGTAGTTCCCCTGGCCCGGATGGCTTTAATGGACACTTCTTTCAGGAGTGTTGGGACATCATCGGACACGACGTCTGTTTGGCAGTCCGACACTTCTTTGCTTCTTCCTCCCTTCCCACGGGTTTTAATTCCAGCTTCATGATTCTTATTCCGAAAGTTAAGGGATCGATTCGTGTGGAAGACTTCCGCCCGATCGCCCTCGGCAACTTCTCCTTCAAGATCATTACTAAGATCATGGCTGCCCGTCTCGGTATAGTCATTGGTGAAATGATCTCTGAATCTCAGTTCGGCTTTATTCCGGGCAAGCAGATTCATGACTCTATCACTCTTGCCTCCGAGGCTTTTAACTGCCTTTCTTCCCGCACCTTCGGTAAAAACATGATCATGAAGATAGAAATCCGTAAAGCCTTTGATACCTTAGATTGGGGCTTTCTGATTGCGGTTTTACGCTGCTTTGGTTTTCCTTCTATCTTCATTGGGTGGGTCAAGACCATCCTTCACTCCGCTCGTATCTCGGTGCTCCTTAACGGTAGTCTGCAGGCTATTTTAGCTGCTCCAGGGGTGTCCGTCAGGGGGATCCCCTCTCTCCTCTCCTGTTCTGTATCGCGGAGGACGTTCTTGCACGTGCCCTCTGTTTCGCTGCGGATCGCGGTACGATCTCCCTGTTCTGGGCCGGTCACTCGCTCTACTTCCCGACCTGCCTTCTCTATACTGATGATATCCTCGTTATGAGTCATGCTTTGACTCGTAATGTTAGGGCCATCCTGGACAACTTCCATCGCTATGGGGGTCTTTCCGGACAGATTCTCAGCCCGGGGAAATCTAAGATTTATTTCGGCTCCTCTGTGACCCATACCATGGCCTGTCGTATCTGTCAGGCTTCTAACTTCTCAGTGGGATCCCTCCCTGCCTCTTATATCGGTGTCCCGATGTTCCGTGGTAGCCCTCGTGCTACTCATCTCCGTCTGATCTTGGATAAGACACTGGCTATGTTTGGAACATGGAAGGGTTCCTCATGTCTCTTGCTGGTCGCATTCGCCTCTTTAAATCGGTCATTACCAGCACTACGGTGCACTCCATGCTCATCCTTAAATGGCCATCCTTGCTTACACGTAGACTGGAGACTGCTATTAGAAATTTTATCTGGTCGGGCGACATCTATAAGCGTAAGTGTTGCACTATTAACTAGGCCCACTGTTGTGCCCCTCATGAGAAGGGTGGTCTCGGTATCCGCTCTGTCACCAATGCCAATTCCTCATTCCACTTCAAATTTGCTAGTAACGTGCTTAACAAGGATTCCATGGCCTTTCGTCTTCTCCGCATGCGCTTTCTCAAGACGAATGGTTCCCCCCATGCACATATCCCCTCGTCGATCTGGGGAGGCATTAGGGGTCATGTTATTAGTATTTTGGAGAACTCACTTTGGATCCCTGGCAGTAACTCTAGAGTTAGTTTCTGGTAGGATAACTGGCTCTGTTACTCCATCGCTTCCCGCATGGCATTCCTGAGATTTTTAAGCCTCATTTTTCTCAGACTATCGCCGATTACTTCTTTTCTGGGGTCTGGCACCTTATGGAGAGCTTCCTTGTCATTTACACTGACATTGTCATTGACATCCTCCTGTTTCCCATTGTCCCACATACTGAGGATAAACGCATCTAGTCTATCTCTCCTTCGGGTGACATCTCGGCCAAGTTTGCGTACGACCACCTCCGGCAGAAGTTCCTTAAAGTTCGGTCGGCTAGCTGGATTTGTTCTTCTCATATTCCGCCTTATTGCTCTATCACCGTTTGAAAGACAATCTTTAATCGGCTCAGTGTCTTCGACGTGATCCGTAGGTGGGGGTTCATAGGTCCTTCCTTTTGTTGCTTTTGCTTCGAGAGTTCCGAGATAATTGATCATATGCTCACGGATTGCCGGTTTGAGTGTCACATTTGGGATTGGATCGAGGATTCTTTCGACATCCAACTCCCCCTCTCAGGTGGTTTTGCTCATCTTTGTGTTTTTGCTATTGACTGTCATTTTAGTGCGCATGTACTCTTCCTTTGGAAAGTGACTTTCATCTCGACGATATGGACGATCTGGCACCTCAGGTGCAATTTCTTCCATAATGCAGTTCACCCCTCCACCACGGAGGCTCTCATTCTCATCCGTTCGCTCATTTCGGAGTCTTCCGCCCTCGATCACGGCACGATGGCAAACACTATTTCTGACCTGATTTGTTTGCGCAAATTGGGTGTGCGTGGTAGGCCCACGCCTCCGCCCACCCTTACCCTGGTGTCCTGGTTGCCCCCCTCACCTGTATGGATTAAGGTGAATACGGATGGCAGTGCTATGGGCTGTCCCGGAGATTGCGTCGCGATGGGAATTTTCCGCACTTGTAGAGGCTTTGTAAAAGGCGGCTTCTCGAGATCGCTGGACCAGGGTTTCGCCTTTGAGGCCGAGTTGGAGGCCTCATTTATTGCGGTCGAGGAGGCTAATCGAAGAGGTTGGAGATGTATTTGGATGGAATCCGACTCGACTTATGTGGTGGAGCTTTTTGTGAAGCGTAGCCTGGATGTCCCTTGGCGCTTCCTGGCTCGTTGGCGTCGAATTCTTTATATCAATTCCTCGATCGAGTTCATGGTTTCGCATATTTATCGTGAAGGCAATCGCGCTGCTGATGCGCTCTCCAAGTCCGATTCTCCCCATTACGAGTGGTTCACGTCACCTCCAGCGTTCCTCTTAGATCAGGTGAATGATGATATATTGGGTAAAATGGTGTAGCATTCATCACGATCTTGACATCAGCCCCTCGGATGGCAGTTTAATCTCGGTTCAGTTGAGAACCTTGGTATTGCTGCTTTTTAGATCACGACCTTATAGCTGTAATTTATCTATACACTTAGCTAGCTTGTGGCTCTTAGCGTTTCTTATCGCTCTGTTCTGTTCCTTCTACTACTGGCGTGGGGAGGGTACTCTTTCCGTTACGATGGTTTCTCCCACAAGGGTGGGTTTACCTCGAGAGGTTTTAACAAGGCCCGAATAAATGTCTTTAGTTAGGGAATGGACGTCGTGATCAGTGTTGTATAAACGATTTTCTTCTTTTTAATATTAATTTCGCACTTTAAAAAAATTATTATAATGTGGATATATTATTGGAGTTTCATAATTCGTGCATAGATCATGATTTTTTTAGGGATTGTTGTCCATATTTGTTGGTTGATGATTATTCGAGTGAGATTGGTTGATGCTTTTGCAAAGACTAGAGATTTGCATTTTAGCGAATGATTATTTTGGAATTAAATAAAAAACTGGAGCAATTAAGAACTTGGTTAATTTTTAATTTACAACAATATTCATTAGCCTCAATCGTGAGTTTCTAATTTACAGTAATACACTAGGTCTGCAGGTTATTGTGAAGGTGAAAAGAAGATAATAATGAGTGTATCTAATAGAGTAGTGAACTAGAGTATGTTATTCCCTGGATCTCACTCCATATGATTATTCGTGTCTTCGCGTGACAAACGTTTTTGTTTTTTGATAATAGGGATAATTCCACTAAGTACCCTTGGAGTTGATAATGTCAGAGGTACATGTTTTAACATTTGCCAATTTCTTTTTCTTTATTTAACGAAATGCAAGATGTTATTTCCTCTGATGTGAGGTTGAATTAAGATGAGAATGAAATACTTAGGAATTTAAATAAAAATATCAGTATGGTGAGGCTTGTTCGGGATCTGAGTGAGTGACTAATTTTCTCTTTATCTTATCTTATCCTTTTTTTCTTGTGTGTTAGGTGTATAGAGTCCTTAGATAATACCCCTTTAAATTAACTTGAAAGTTGTTCATTTGACAGCCTTAGTTTCAGAATCTGCTTGATGGTACTTTTTGGTGAAGTAATTTTTATAATGCTATAATGTGCTCATGGTTGATTGATTTCCCTTCTCTTTCCAAATTGAATGTTTATACATTTGCTGAATAATTGTTCAGGTGTTACACTCGTAGTAACTGAATATATTTTTCAGTAAGTGGTGATCCCTCGACAGACATAAACATCAATGTTTTGCCACTACATCTGAACATAGAAATAATGCGAATTAGAGAGGATCACATTTTTTTTAAAAGACTAGTGTTTAACCCGTGTGATGCACGGAGCGAATTGAAATGGATGGGGTAAATTCATTCGATGTAAATATAATATTATTAATTTATTAATGTAATGTAATGACTTAAAATACACAAGTCACGATTTGCTCAACACGAGCAAATTTAAAACAAAGGGCGTGGATATACGCACCTCGTTTTATTTATTAGTTCACCATACTAAAAATGATATCACAAAAATATCAATATTATCCTTAAACCCTACACCCTCAAATACTTCATCTCCTTCAACTCTCCACCACCACTCCAGCCGTCGCCTATCACCACCGTCACTGTCATGGCCATCGTCTATTGAAGAATATAAACAAAACATGTACACTGATAAGTCAAAAAAGTTGGGCTACCAAATATAGGGGGTACTAACCTCAAAATAGAGATCAGCGACCTGAAACTGCTTCCAAATATGTCATAGCGACCTGCTAAGCCCTCCGCGAATTTCCTAGCGACCTCGCCAGTCCTGCAAAACAACGCCTCAAACGGGCCGAATTTCGAGACCGTTAAGGCCCTCCGACGCTTAAGTTAATAAGCGAAATCAAACACTCTTCACTTCTCTTCAAATATAAAATAGTAATGCGATAGAGCAATATCGACTTATCAAATAATGAGAGGTATGCACGTCCTTTTATAGATACAAGAGAAGTCCTCCCCAAGCAAGGGTTACCTTCTCCTACCATAATTCCATAAATACCACAATTGACTTATAATTAGGATTCTTCCCATATGCTAAGTTCCCATAAACAATAAACCTCTTATTAAATTAATAGAATAGGCCTGGGCCAATTATTCTTTTCATACAGTCCACCGAAACCTCATAAACTACTCACACTAAACCCGCAGGCTTGATATTCACAAAAACCCATAACTGAGCTCAAGTGCACAGCTCAAACCACAAGAAGTCGCGACCCTATATGAGAACTCATCCCCATACTACAGGTCGCTACTCTCCACAAACCAGCTCGCTCACTTCTCAAAGTCACAATACAGCTCGCTCATCTCCCAGGAGGAACACCCTCTCCCAGAAATGAGATCGCTTACCACAAATAACCTCATATATCAAATAATATTACGTATGGACATTTTGGTCCGTATCATCTAGTCCCCCATGTTCTAGCTGATTAAGGCACGAAATCAGGTAGGACATGTAAAACATAATCAAAAGAGCACAACAACCAGTAAAAATCAATGAAACATAAGCGCATAAATTAATCACTACTTCACTTTACCAAACCATATTTTTGAATAACTCAGCTCGGCATACCGAGCTATAACATCAATCATCCCATAAGATAAAACCGCGACCTCCAAAAGGTCAGCCCGCTGAGCTCACTCATCCTTCAAGAAGACATACTTGCAAGTCCCCAGACTCCATACTTGACGGCCTAAAACCATAAAGCCTTCCCTCCACGGCCTCAGGTTATAACTGAGCACAATAATATAAGAAAATACAATCATATGCTTTTAAAAAGTCAAAACACCATAAGTCATTCACTCGACGTAAAACAGGTCGATCAAAAAATCATTCCATACCACAAACCACAATCATTACTTAATCATCACCTTATAACCATAACAATTTCGTTAGCTCGCCAAAACCCCATACCATAATTCATAATAGCCCATCAAGGCCCAAGATTGCGTTAACCATAAAGGCACAAAAACCCATAAAACCATAAACCATAAAGACATCATCGACCTAAAATAGCTCGCATATAAACCATTGTACCCACAAATCATCACTAACCCAATAAAAGCATCAGCTCATTCCATATAAACCATCACCAACCTAACAAAAGTGTTAGCCCATYACACACTCATAAAATATATGCCGAAGCAAAAATCACACAAGACCCAGAAAAACCATTCAGTTCCCCAAGTTCGAATAAAACAGTTAGACCATACACAATCAAATTATAGTCATATAACAATAATATGGGACTGAAAACTACTCAGTCCCCCATGTTTAATTAATGCAAGCAAAACAAAACAACCAGGCCACATCAACTCAATAAAGCTCACCTATGTAGTCCCCCAAGTTAATACAGTCAAGTAGTCCAACCAAATTATCCACAAAAAGTAAATGTCAAATAAACCTGATTTCACATAGGTCGCACAAATTCGTAACCAATCACAATCATATTTCCCATCCTCCTAAGACCATGAGAAGAAATAATCACACCACGAATCAAAAATAATCCAATGGAGCTAAAATCAGCTCGCACAGACATAACCATTCCATAATACCAGAACACAATATCTTAAAAAGATATGTAAGTCATACTTCTTCCAAACACATAAAATAACACAACCACAACTTCTAACCATATAAAAACCATGAAAATAACTTGCCAAGTGTTATTGAAAAAAGCCATCCGCCCCGAAGGGTATAACGCACACAGCCCGCCCCAACGGGTAACAAAACAATCGCTCCACAGGGTAAGAACACACAATCCACCCCGAAGGGCAAAATGCTCACAGCTCGACCCAACGGGTAATGAAACCAACCTCCGGTTCAGAGGGTAAAACACAAAACCATTCGCCCCGAAGGGGAAAACACCATAACCGAGAGAAGTCCACCCTGGTTCAGGGTTACCTTCTCCCTCCACAATAACATAAAATTCCACAACAAAAACTCCATACGGGAGAAGTACCCTCCAATCCGGAGTTACCTTCTCCCGCCACAAAAACACAACTTTCCTCTGAAACAACTGTTTGAAAGACTTGCATTCATGCTCGCAGCCTATATAAATAACCTTTCATTCCTGCAAACACTTTTCAATTTTATTTTTACTATCTGCACAGCTCGTTAACTTTCAATATGTACAAATCTGCATTTAAAACTTATATAAAAGCCATCAACCATACACGAAACAAACTTTCAAGCTAATATAGGTCGTACGAAAAATACAACCAGTCACACTTCTCACCATGGGATCGCAAGATCCTAAGAACAATCAAACCATAACCCATAACAACACAATTAACTAGCACTCCGAGCATATTAGCTCGCATAAGAACAACCATCTATTCGATCATAAGAAAAACATGCAAATCAAACACCACAACCACTTAGTCATAGAAAACCATCAGAATAGCTCGCGCAACTTTATTTATCATATATCACAAGAATTATTCAACTTTCAAAACACAAACTCTATGCGGGAGAGGTGCCCTCCGGTCCGGAGTTACCTTCTCCCGCCACAGAAACACAACTTCTCAACACGACCTCTCATCACAAAAACACAATTACTTCTCATCACAAAAACACATCTTCCCATCACAACTTCTCATCACTAACTCTGTGCGGGAGAAGTGCCCTCCGGTCCAGAGTTACCTTCTCCCACCACAAGAACCACAACTGTCCACAACACAAACTTTCCACGGGAGAAGTGCCCTCCGGTCCAGAGTTACCTTCTCCCGCCATAAAAAACACCACTTTCCACAATCACAAACTTTCTACGGGAGAAGTGCCCTCCGGTCCAGAGTTACCTTCTCCCGCCATAAAAACACCACTTTCCACAATCATAAACTTTCTACGAGAGAAGTGCCCTCCGGTCCAGAGTTACCTTCTCCCGCCATAAAAACACCACTTTCAAACCACAAACTCCATCGCCGACCTAATAGAAGCGTCAGGATTTAATCATCATCGACCTAATGAGAGCGTCGGATTTTAACCATCATCGACCTAATGAGAGCGTCGAAATTTAACCATATTCATAAAATCTTTTGCTGACCTCATGAAAGCGTCGGGATTTAAACATAAAACCCATATTGGATCATAAAGTCTAGATCGCACAAGATTATCAAGATCGTAATGAGGTCATAGAGACCATAACGAGGTCGCGAAGACCTTAACATGTTAATTATAAGTATTTTCCATAACTCAGATCATAAAACCCTGAATCCATAAACCTTTAATTAATATGCCATAAATCCAACATATGACCAGACCTTAACCATTTAAATTAAATCACACACCATAACCATTTAAATCGTATAAATCAATTATTCTCCCCATGCTCAACCACATAAAAATAAACAGGGCATAAAATTAGAAACCGTCCCTTTAATGAGATCTCAAAAAGCGTACCCGATACGTATTAATATTGGTGCTATAGGAAAATTCACCTCTCCTCGAATATCCAATTACGCGACCTTTTTGTTTTTAGGTAGCATAATTCCCCGATCTCCTTTTTGTCAATGTTTAGACTCGCGACCTGGTACATGGCCTTAAACATTGGCGACCTCTTCGCATTGGGTTACCCATCTACGAATTACATGTCGGGAAATCCAAAAATTAACCTTAAGTTAATACGACCTAAACAGGCCCTGCACCCAGATTCGTTAGCATAATTGATTTGAATCTTTTTGTACATATTTTCATTACCGTTTTTGTTTCATGTTGCGTGTTTTTCGCTTGCTTTTTGTTGCTTTAGGAGTCGAGTTGGCCGTTTTTCATGTTTCTAGATTTTCTTAGATTTTGTAAGTTTTATTATTAATTTTTCGTAATTTTTCACTTTTCCATTTTCTTGGCCGTAGGACGTCCAAGCGGGGCCCACGCTCATTTGGGATCGTTGATACTCAACTTGGGAATGGACGGACAAAGCAAGGAAGCGCAACGAACGAGGTTCGATAAACCGTCGGACGCGAAAAGAACGAGAAATCGAGCCGGGCGCTGGAATCCAATCGGCCGACTGGATGTTCAGTCGATCGACTGAACCGGCAAAATCAACTGGATTCCAGGGAATTTTGGCATTTTGGACAACGCAGTCGATCGACTGCCTACTTGGTAGATCGACTGCTGTCGATCGATTGGGTCCTCCGAAGATCGACTGGATTCCAGGGCTTTTGGCCATTTTTGACGATGCAGTCGATCGACC
>BMAC01000923.1:162848-179982 GCA_014905375.1 Phtheirospermum japonicum | reverse complement strand
ATTTTGTTTTCACCTTCAAAAATCTTGCCCACCAACTGTTCGACAAATTGCCCCAAAGAACATTTGGTTTGAATTTTGCTCGTTTTTCCGTCGCTTTTCGTTCATTTCGATTCTTAGTACCCTCCACTACCAAATCCCTCCACTTTCATCCTATTTCTCACCTTTTACCATGGATGTCCACTCCGACGAAGAAAATATTTTCGGCCTTCCCCAATACCCCGATATCGCCGGAACTTACGGTGCCCCCTTCCCGGTCTACTCCACATACGAGGGGGAACTCTATCAAAATTTATCCCAGCGACATTTCGCTACCCCTCGTTTCATTCACATCGAGCGTTTAGACGAGTGGGTGCGAACGGGGACTATGACGGATTCGGCACGCGTCTACTAAGTTTCATCGACGCGATGAATGGCCGGATGTTCGCGTCTTTCCGAGCACTGGCTTATCAGGAGCTAGTGCTCGAGTTTTTCACCACGTATCAGGATATGGCTGACGGGGGTTTTGATGTGCGTTTTGGGGGAGTTAAGCGCCGTATCGATCAGGGGGTGATACAAACGGTGCTCGGGCTTGACTGCCAGCAGTACTCGTACACGCAAGTGAGTGGATTTAATGAGATTGAGTTTTGGGGGACTATCACGGGCGGACGTGGTACCCGGGATCGATACTCGGCGTCGGRGATCGTCGACTTGGCATTGCTTGGGGCTTACAAATTCTTTGCCCACGTCCTGACGGGCAAGCATGAAAGCACCAACCTCACTTGGTACGAGATATACGTGCTTTGGTGCCTATGCAATGGACATCCGGTCCCGTTTTTTCCGTTGATCCGAGGACAAATTGAAGGGATTCGGAGGACGAGAGGAGGAAGCGTCGCCCGAGTCGGCATGGGGCCGATGATCACCGTTCTTGCCCGCTACTTCGGGTTTGAGGCCGAGGCGGCCAACATGACGAGGGTCGATCTCTTGGAATTGACGTTCAAAARGCCGAGAGCCCCGACGAACCCGGCGAGCCAAAATCCGAGACGCCAACGCCACCAGGAGAACGAACGAGGCAAGGCCGGCGGCGTCCCGAACGCCATTTCGGGCGCGCATTTTAGATAAGGCACGAGCCAAGTGGAAGTCCCGCAGTACGGAGGTCCGAGCACCGGCTTGGGTCCCGAGATGGGTTGGAGCGATTTCCAACAGGCCGTGTTTTCTCGCTTCGACCAGCTCAATGTCCGTTTTGACCGGCTCGACGAGGGGCAGGCAAGGAACGACCGAGCTATCCGCCGCCTCCAGACCCGGCTCCTTTTGGTCGAGAGTCAGATGCGTCGAGATGACGACGATGACGACGATGACGGCGGCGACGGTGAAAACGGAAACGACGAGGAGGAAGAGGAAGAAGAAGCCGCGACCCTCCGTGCTCGACCTAGGAGACGTCGTTAAATCTCCTAATTTATCCTTTGTTTGTTTTTATTTGTTATTGTTTTTGTGTGTTATTTTATTTTGTATTTCGATTATGTTCGTTTATTTCTCATCTCGTCTTTTGTAAAAAAATAAAAAAAAAAAATCCTTTTAATTGCTTTTGTTTTTGTATATAGTTTCTTTTTCATTATTTTGAATATATTTTCTAATTATCAAACAAATAAAAAAAAATATATTAAATAAATCCAAACAAATTGAAAAATTCAAAAATCAAAAATATTTTCGTTTTTGTACATAGTTCGTTTTTGTGTACGTTTTTCCACCTTGCCTAACCATGTAGATATCTTGTTGCTTACCTCGATTCCCGGCAATGACCTTTGCACAACCACGACGACACGAGCCCGGAAATAGGGGCGTTTTCTTTACCCTACACCTTTTTACCTCTTTTATTAGCTTAATTACGCAATGAGGACATTGCTAGGTTTTAYGTGTGGGGTGGTTAGAATCGTCCTAGGTTTTTAATTTCGTCGTGTGCTTGTTTGTGTTWGTTTGAGAAACGTGTGTGCTATTGTTGCTTGGCCCCTTGGCGAAGTGACGCGGTTTTGATGATTTGTTAGGATGTTTAGATTTTCGATCGAATTTAGTGGATTTAGGTTGTTTAACTTGTTGGGATCCCCGTTCGGTTTTAGCTTCGTGCTATCCTTGTGCTCATTTAGAACTAGTGCCTCGACTAGCCCTCGTCATTAAACACTCTCTATAGGTTTTTGTTTGTAATTTGGAGTCATCAATTGCTCCACGTGCTCGATCGAGAAATTTGAAAGTTGCTAGTAGCAGCGAATGATCGGAGTCGTTGAAAGCTTCGTATTTTCATTAAAAAAAAGAGAGAGAAAAAGAAAAAAAAAAGAGACGAATAAACAAGGATACGTTATAAATCCTTGAAGTTATTGTGTAGCACGTTTTTCCCTTTGTTTCGATCTTTAGTATACTTTTGTAAAGAGAGGTGTTGATGATCTTGGCTAGTCGGGAGTCGATTAACGGTTCAAGCGTGGATAGACCTTAGCCGGGGTAAGGACGGGGAGACCGAGTTGTTGGATTGTTTAAATCCTTTTAGGTTTCGGAAGTCGATCTAAATTTCCTTAGCAAAGCACATTGTCGTCCTTTTAGCCAAGCTAACAAGCAACGTAACGTACGACGTCTCGAATTATTTTGTGCATTAGTTTAGGGTTGGTCGGGGGTAGTTTTGTAAATATACGTTAGTTTTGCTTGAGGACAAGCAACCGTTCTAAGTGTGGGGTGGTTGATTTGCATCTTTTTGTACATATTTTCATTACCGTTTTTGTTTCACGTTGCGTGTTTTTCGCTTGCTTTTTGTTGCTTTAGGAGTCAAGTTGGCCGTTTTTTGTGTTTCTAGATTTTCTTAGTTTTTGTACGTTTTATTATTAATTTTTTGTAGTTTTTCACTTTTCTGTTTTCTTGGCCGTAGGACGTCCAAGCGGGGCCCACGCTCGTTTGGGATCGTTGATACTCGACTCGGGAATGGACGGACAAAGCAAGGAAGCGCAACGAACGAGGTTCGATAAACCGGCGGACGCGAAAAGAATGAGAAATCGAGCCGGGCGCTGGAATCCAGTCGGTCGACTGGATGTTCAGTCGATCGACTGACTTTGTAGTCGATCGACTGAACTGGCAAAATCGACTGGATTCCAAGGAATTTTGGCATTTTGGACAACGCAGTCGATCGACTGCTGTCGATCGACTGGGTCCTCCGAAGATCGACTGGATTCCAGGGCTTTTAGCCGTTTTTGACGATGCAGTCGATCGACCGCCGACATGGCCGATCGACTGCCAGTCGATCGACTGAAAAGCAGGATTTTTGAAGCATTAAGTAATCAGACGTCATTTTCAAAAAAAAAAAAAACCAACTGGCAGCAAGGCTTTCTTCCCCAAGAAAGCTCCTCCAAAACCAGAAAACATTCTTCATATTTGCTTATTTTTAATTCCTATAAATTCTAGTAATTAGTGGTAGATTAGTTAAGTATAGATCTTAGCTAGTTAGTGATCAAGCTTTGATCTAGATTTCTTTTGTGAAGAATCATTCAGGATTTCAAGCTTTTCTCCTTCAAGCTTTTGTGTAATCACATACATTTGGTAAACTCTTTCATTTATATAGTTTTATGTTGAAGTATTTCCTTTAATATTGTGTTATGCTTGGATCGTTGTTATTTTGATTTTCAAAACTTTCATTTTCATTTTGTAGCTTTCTAGCTTTTGAACTTATGCTTTTAAGTTGTTAAGTTGTTAGATCAATCTTTAAGTTTTTAGAAGCTTGATATAATCCTTCTTTTAGAACATTAAATTTTATTAAATTAATGTTGACTTTTTTTTACTTTAATTTTCCCTACATTTCCCTAATTTAAAATTATTAAGTTTTAAATAAGTTAATTAATTTAGATTGATAGTTTTTAATATAAGCTTTAATTTCCTTTAAATATTTTAATGTTTTTAAATCTTGTGTTTCAATTTAAATCTTAGTTGTAAAATTCAAAACCGAACAATGACTACCGCTTTCTTAGGTCAAATTAGTTTAATCAAAACCGACGATAAGAACAACTAAGAAATCGATAGCCGATCACATCCATCCTCGAGAGACACGACTCGGGACAACTTACCGCATCTACAATCGACTCCGTACTATTGCGGAGACGATTCTTAGAGCGCTAAAATCAAATAAGTACTCCCCAACCAAATGTTAAACCCCATGAATCCATCTTCCACTTTCAACAAAAATATTAGTAGCACATTAACCCAAATATATCCAAGCACTCAAATCCCATTAAAAGCCCCAAGCATAATCATCCTACTAATTATAAAATTTAAACCTCATCCCAACTCATAATTAATTGTGTGATGCCAAAAGAACTTGAATGTCACACGCATACGATCGGACCCATAAAATCGAGCAAACAGGCTAACATATATAAAAGATACATCCACCAAACCAAATAATAGAAAACTTATCTTTTCCCTTGAATGCCTACAGGCCCATTCACCTCATTAAATCAACATAGAGGTTTCTCAATTATATTCCGCAACTATAAACCTTGTACCTCCCTGTTCAGGGGGCAAACTGGACAACGGTAAATCAACCTTAGACCCGCAACCTCATCGATAGTTATCATTTAAGCATCGCAACCTTTATTCGCGTCCACAATTATGAAATTAACCTGTTACAAAAGAACTCACCAAAGAAATCAAACTCATCAAGCCTTCTCCGATCTTATAAAACCAATGAGTACCACCCATCAATTCGTTAGAATTCGCATACTTACATCCTCACGCAATATCAATTAAATAATAGAAGAGCCCATTACCAAATACTATAATCAATTTGTCAAATAACTGGTGGATTTCAAATAAAAATGATAATAATGACCGTATCATGTAAACACACAATTCTTATGCAGACCATCCACATAATTAATTGTTATCAATCACATAACTATATCAGAGCTTCAACAATCCTCAAAATAGAAATTTATACATCAAACCTCAACATCTTCTTTAAAATCCAGAGAGTACATAATTAAAAACCTCAATCTAATAATTCCCAGATTACATAATATTCGATCACACTAACCACTACTAAAACAAAATAAATTTTACATGTAAATACGACCTGTGATTACGTCAACCAGGCGTAAATAATATATTTGATATTTTTATGCATATTGATTACCAATCATCACACCATACTCAATAATCAAACCATAAGTCTATCTCCATGTAAATCAAGTCAATAAGCAAGTATTCCATATGACAACCAAATCAATCAACCAAACCATACCATCATCTTTTAAAACACATCACAATTGTCACCTATTACCAACGTATATGACCCCAATTTGTATATCCTCGATTTCACAAAAGAAAATAAAAACTTATCTTGAACTCGAGCTGATTTTGTTGCGTTTGATTCATACGCGACCTTCTCTCCTCAGATTTCGAGCAAGAAAATGAATCGACCTCAAATATTTGGACACGCAACCTCATCACGTTTGTTTGCATTGACCATTCCCGGGTTAAGGTCCAGGCAACACATAGAGTAACCCTCAAAAATAAATATTAATACAAACTCAACAAATAGACCTCACTCAGTCCGTTAGTATGTGATCATAAGAATAATCAATAAATAAAACGCAAGCATCACAACCCTTACTCGCGCTCACAAATCTTCAAAACCTGATCTCCACCACTATTCATACTTAACCACTATATATCACACATATTATATCCAAAATTTAACTTCATCCAACAATTAAACTGTGCATAACTTAATTTTTAAAAGAACCTAGTCAAACAGTTTTTGGAAACAGGATCAGCTCTATTTAAAATTCGTTATAAACTTTTTCCGAATTCATATTCACATCTCCACCGTTAAGATTGAACTTCAATATTTTTGGAATAACATATAAAATGTTTAGCTTGATCCAACGGTTTGATTATGCACAATCGTATTTCAAAAAATGCTGCGCAGAATTTTCCGAAAATAAAAACTGCTTTGATCGAAAACTTGTATATATTCCCTCACACCTCAAAATCCGATCTCCACCGTTAAAAAATGTAATTCAAAAGGTTCTTGAGGTTTTGTAAAAATTTCAACACGATCCAACGGTTGAATCGTTAGAAAACAAATTTTTCAAATTTATTGCGTAATCAGATTTTAGACTTACGAAAATTGTGTATCTCACGTCTTTCGCTCAAGGACTCGATGTCCCTCTTTCCCACTGACGGCGCCAATTTGATAAGTCCAAAAAGCTGAGCTACCAAATATAGGGGGTACTAACCTCAAAATAGAGATCAGCGACCTGAAACTGCTTCCAAATATGACACAGCGACCTGCTAAGCCCTTCGCGAATTTCCTAGCGACCTCGCCAGTTCTGCAAAAAACAACGCCTCAGACGGGCCAGATTTCGAGCCCGTTAAGACCCTCCGACGCTTAAGATAATAAGCGAAATCAAACACTCTTCACTTCTCTTCAAATATAAAATACTAATGCAATAGAGCAATATCGACTTATCAAATAATGAGAGCTATGCACCTCCTTTTATAGAGAAGTATTCCCCAAGCAAGGGTTACCTTCTCCTACCATAATTCGATAAATACCACAACTGACTTATAATTAGGATTCTTCCCATATGTTAAGTTCCCATAAATAATAAACCTCTCATTAAATTAATAGAATAGGCTTGGGCCAATTATTCTTTCCATACAATCCACCGAAACCTCATAAACTACTCACACTAAGCCCGCAGGCTTGATATTCACAAAAACCCATAACCGAGCTCAAGTACACAGCTCAAACCACAAGAGGTCGCGACCCTATATGAGAACTCATCCCCATACTACAGGTCGCTACTCTCCACAAACCAGCTCGCTCACTTCTCAAAGTCACAATACAGCTCGCTCATCTCCCAGGAGGAACACCCTCTCCCAGAAATGAGATCGCTTACCACAAATAATCTCATATATCAAATAATATTACGTATGGACATTTTGGTCCGTATCATACACAGAAATACGCTTCCGCCGCCGTGCCATTGAAGAAAGAAAAAGGAAAAAAATGCAATGAAAAAAGTCATTCGAACCAAACTTTCGAACACAAAATATATGTTTAAAAATCGATTCAAACACAAAATACAACTGCGGAAAATTGATTCGTACACAAAATACATGTTCGAGAAATTGATCTAAACGCCCCCTTTTTGGCTTGTTCGAATATTTTCTCGAACAACGTTGTATTGTTTGATCAAAAAGTTTAAACACATGACGTATGCTCGAGAAACCAGAGACGAACACCCCTATTTTGCATCTGTTTCTTACCCTTTGTCGCCCTGATCCATCACTTACCTTTCACCACTCATCACGTTTTTTCTTCTTCCTGTACAACTGAATAATCTAGTTGTACTTTAGTCGTATTTTGTTGTACGTTTTATTTTAGATATAATTTATATCAACATAATTATACAATTATTAAATAAATTTTTAACCGATAAAAATATAATACTTGTAATATAAATTTGAAAAAAGAATATAAAATCAACTAAATAAATACCAAAAATTATATTTAGATTATAAATATATATTGATTAAATTATAATTCAAAAACTAACAAAAATCATATATATTATAAATAATATAAAATAAATCCTAAACTATTTTAAAACTGGATTAAAATATTATGAATTCTAAATAATTATTTAATAATAATAATAAAATAATAAAATAAATCATAAAAGAATATAAAATATTTTAAATATACATAAGAAATATATTTTATATATAAATAAATATCAAATAATTTAAAAAAATATTATGAAGATAGTAATAGTTTAAATAATATAAAATAAATTTTATTTCACAATAATTCTATAGAATAAATTAAAAATAATCTAAGTCCTGAATAATCATTTACTAAATCCTAAAAGTAACAAAACACACTTAAAATGCTATAAATAATAAAATAGTCAGAAAAATATGAATTTAATTAAATATATATAACATATATGTTTTAATTATAAATGGTTCTTAATAATTTATAAAATTAAATAAATTATAAATATAAATATTATAATACAATATAATAATATAAATATGAGATTATTTTGAAATCAGATAAAAATATAATAAAATTATCATTAATTTCTAAATATTTATTTTAAAGACATTGAAAGAATAAATTGGCGATAGTGATAAAGTAAATTAAATAAATATATAAAAAGTAATTTTAAATAGTTTTTTATCTATTTAAAGTTGATAATAAAAAAATAACAAAGATCAAGAAGTTATAAAATATAATAATAAAATTTAAAATATTTTAAAACAAAAGTTAATATACTTAATTAATGTTTATTATAAAACATCATCTTCTAAATCTAGAAAATTAAAAGAATATATAAATATTGTAAAAATATTAAAAATACTACAAAAATGAAAAAAAGAATACCAAATAAATGAGACATCGTGTTAAAATTTTAATTGAGGGCCTTTATATTCTATTTTACTATAGTTATTTTTTTAAAATCAAACCGGTAATTGACTCGAGATAGCCACTGAGTAATTAGCCACCAAGTCATCGAGTCAGTTGATGAACCCGATAATAAACTAAAAGTTATATATAGATTTTAGTTTATATGAAAGTAATTATATAACCAAGAGTAATAAACTATTCATGTGTGGATTTCTAACGTTAAATACTAAAACTCATGGTAATTAGTCACAAATTATTAATATACAAATGTTCATAAATAATTATTTTGTTAAAAATTTTAAAATAATGTATTGAATTCTTTATATTATGCGATTATATAATCATTTTTTTTTGTTCCGCCCACATATAATTTTGATTTCAAATTTTAATCAAATAATTGTATAAAGTTACCTTTCACTTATGTTCATAATATATTTTTTAAATTTTTTTTAGGAAAAAGAAAAAAATATAATTGTCAAGTCCGTGACACGTTAAGGGTCAAAGTTTGGGTCATCCGAGTTTTACTCGAGTCACAAATATGACGCTATTAGGGTTGTCCTCATATCACTTGGTCTTGTCAACAAATAAAATTATGAAAGAAAAGACAAATTTTTGTTACTGATTATAATTATTTTTTGCCTTCATTACATTAATTTCCTAGTTGTACTCATATTATCTTCTTTTATTTTTAGTTAACAAATTCATTAAATAATTTTTAAAATCAAATTATAAATTTTATATTTTTGTTATTCATTTTATTTTATTTCCCAATTTTGTTTATATTATATTATATTTCTTGTAATTTTTTTTTATTTTTATATTTAATTAACGATTTTCTATAATTTAGTGGTACTTTTGTTGTAGATATGAATTCATATTTAATTTTATAATATTAGCAATTTTTTGGTTTTATTTTTATTTTTTTATTTATTAAATGAATATTTTTAATTTATAATATTAGCAATTTTATCGGGTTTTGCAGATTTATAAACTGATTATATATATATATATATATATATATATATATATATATATATATATATATATATATATATATATATATATATATTATTTATATTTATTTTTCAAATTTCTTATACACACACACACACACGTAATATTCTTGTAGTTGCTATTATTGTTTTTTATATTATTTTATATTTTTATCGATTCTATTTTTTATTTTTATATTTATTTAATAAATTTATATAATCTAATTATGAATTCTTTTGAGTTAATTTAACTTATTTTATAAATTTTCTCTTTAATTTTATTTGATTGTTGAGTTTTCGATTTTGTTTCATATTTATTAAATAAATATTTATTGTTTAATTATAAGTTCTTATATTCTTATCTATACGGTTTTATTAATACTTTCAATTTTATTTAAAGCATTTGAAATAATATTATATTTTAATTTTGTTTTTTGGGTTATTCAAATTTATTAACTAATAATTACATATATATTTATTTATATATATATATTTTTTATATTCTCTTCAAAAAAATTATATTATTATTATTTTTTTCACATTTTATTTATTATTATTTATAATTCTTCTATTAAATTAATATTTCTTTACATAAATCATAATCTCCAAAAGAATATTTACATAAATAATTATGTAAATAATAAATATGTATACTACAAATAGTAAGTAAAATGGGCGGGAAATTTTTGAGAAATATTTTTAGAAACGCTAGCTTTTTTATAAATATATAGATTTTATAAATCTTATCTTTAATTTTATTTGATTGTTGAATTTTCTGTTTGTTTCATATTTATTAAATAAATATTTATTGTTTAATTATAAGTTATTATATTTTTATCTATATGATTTTGTTAATACTTTCAGTTTTATTTAAAGTATTTGAAAAAATATTTATATTTTACTTTTGCCTTTTGGGTTATTCAAGTTTATTAATTAATTATTACATATATTTATATTTTTTTAAAATAATTTTTTATATTTTCTTCAAAAGAAATTATATTATTTTTATTTTTCTCATATTTTATTTAATATTATTTATAATTCTTCTATATATTTAATATTTTCTTTACATAAATCATAATCTCCAAAAGAATATTTACATAAATAATTATATAAATAATAAATATGTATACTACAAATAGTAAGTGAAATATCTCCAAAAGAATATTTACATAAATAATTATGTAAATAATAAATATGTATACTATAAATAGTAAGTAAAATAGGCGGGAAAATCTTGAGAACATTTTTAAAAATATGCTAGCCTTTATATATATATATAGATATAGATATAGATTTAGACCGCCTCATGATGTTTCTTTTGTGTCCTATTGAATTTGCATTGCATCATTATGGTGTCAATTTAATATTTCACAGTGTAGTTTGCAGGAATGTTGGTTGTTTTTTATTGTACGGATTATGGTCATCTAGTGCTTTAATTGTGGTATAAATTCATCACCGTGGTTTGAAATGAAAATAAAATAAAATAATCTCATGCATTAGTTCAAGGACATTATTATTGACTTTTTCTGGTCTGTTTATTGAAATGTCTGTATCTACATCAGACGTGGTATGTGATTATTAGGGCTTGTTTGGGAACACTTTTGGCATAAAAGTCCATCTATGAAATGGAATTTTGGAAAAGTGCAATTTAAAAAAGTACAATTTAGAAAAGTGCTTGTGAAAAATGTGAAGTATTTGGTAAAAACAACTTTAAAAGTCCATTCAGCAAAAGTGTAGGAAATGAAACTCAAAAGTCATAAATTAACACTTCTTCAAAATGGACTTTTGGAAAAGTTACTTTTTTCAAAAATTCATTTTAAAATAACCACCAAATATGTTTTTCTTTTCTAAATGGACTTAATTGCAAAAAATCCATTTCAAAATGGTTTCCCAAACAAGCACTTAATATTTTCTCCCATTTACCATTATTTTGCTTTATTTATGTTATAATATGCTAATGTCTGGTTATTCTCTGGGCTGTAATTGTGGGATCCAGTGGCGGATCTACAGGCATGTTCAGGGAGGCCACGGCCCCCGCAAAAAAATTCGAAAACCGTACTTCTATATAGTGTTTTTTTTATTTGTATACATTATATAATATTTGTCATCCCCAAATGTTCAGGTTAGACAGTCGATGGAGTGGCTAATGGGCTAACTAATATTCAAATGAATTGGTGCATGGTTCGATTGTCAGCGTAAGCAATTCTGCTTCCCACCTTTTCTTTTTCTCTCTCTCTTTTTCTTTTGTTTTGGAGGCGCCCTTTTTTCTTTTTTCTCTCTCTCTTTCTTTTGTTTTGGAGGCGCAAAATTCACACAAATTAAATAATTTGTGATTTATATATTTAATATATTAATTTATCCATTTTTTTTTCCAGTTAGATCATTGTCTAATCTATTAATATCAAATAATAATTCAAAAAGTTGGTTTTAAAATTAATGTATTGTTATTAAAATTTTAATATTTTGTATTGTTATCATTAATATTATATTTACCAACTCTCAAATCTATTAATATCAAATAATAATTCAAGAAGTTGGTTTTATAACTGCACTATCATTGTGGAACAGACGAAAATAAAATATTGAACTATATTTGTGTGACAGAAGTATAAATTCTTTTTCTTTTCACATTTTAGACTTCCATCTCTTGGATACTAATTATGAATATTAATTTTTGAGTTTTTATTTTCCATTATATTCTTTGTTATTATATGATGCACCACAATTATTATTTGTCCATTTTGTATGCGGCCTCCCCAAACTTAGAATTCTGGATCCGCCCCTGGTGGGATCCCATTTCTGAATAAGCCATTCCATAAAACATTTTAAATTAATTAAAATTAAATAATACTTATTGAGAATTATTTTGTATTCATAACATTAATATAATAATATATATAAACACTAGCAAATAAAAAGATAGAAAAAAACTTAGAATAATTTGTATAGTTATTTCAAAAATATTTATTATATATTATATTTATAAATAGTTATTTTACAACCATTGATCTACTATTAATTATAATCAATTTTTGATCTAATGGTTCTGATTAAGCGAGGAATGATACATTCACGGCACTGTAGAAGTCCCCTATATTATAATGTCTATGAGCTTAATTATATTAGAATATGTATGATCTTGAACTTTTATCTGTGTGGTTTAGATGTTATGTAATTTATAATCAGGAGGTGATGGAGCAGCGATACACCGAGTCTAAGCGACTACGTGAGGAGCAGTGCCGGCAGCAGGAGGCATTTCAGGCGCAGGTGAACGCTCAGATGGGCTCATTTGCAACAGTACCCACCCGCCGCACCCTCCCCCGTCATAGGATAGTTTTATATTATTATAAACTTTGTTACTTTTGTCGAACAAATGTAGTAATTGTAAATTTTTAAATATTTTTATAATAATTGGTTTGTTTATTTGTCTATTTATTAATGATTTTTTTTTTTGAAATTTTGGGGGTATTTTTTAATAAATAAATAGGAATTAAAATTAATATTTAAAAATATTTTTTTGTAAAAAAAGGAAAAAATCGAAGGGAAACACCCTCGAAAAAACCGAGGGCAAGAATCCCTCGGAAATTCCCTCATTTTTAAAATTTTTTTTTTAAATATTTTCCAAAATATCGAGGGAATGTCGAGGGCTTTACATCCCTTGGTATTTTCTGAGGGTTTTATATCCCTCGGTCTTTTCCGAGGGTTTACGATTTCTCGGTCTTTTCCGAGGGTTTTATATCTCTCATTTTTTTCTGAGGGCATATTTTACCGGGAACCAAGGTTTTTACCGAGGGGAGTGACCTTCGGTAATCCCCTCGGTAAATTTTTTTGAGGGAATTTGCCCTCAGAAAATTTTACCGAGGGAAAAATTCCCTCGGTTTTTCCCTCGGTAAATTGATTACCGAGGGATTTTAGCTTATTATCGAGGAAAAAATCAATCGATAAAACACTATTTCTTTGTAGTGATATATGTACATTATTTTTCAAAATCATGTACATCAAAAAGATAATAAATATACTTTATATAAATACACTAAGTCATCTTGCACAATTATTTTTAATTCAGTTGTATGATACATTACTTTAACGGTCATGAACTTCAACATTATGGTAAATATACATTGCACAAATCCCACAAAAATACATCTGAAAAAAAGAGAAATTAATCATGTATAATAGGTATATTTATTAAAAAAGTATATACATCAATAATGCGACAATTCTGCATCATATAAACCAATCGCTAACTCTTAATGGTTTGTCCCTACAAAATGAACTAGACTTTCAAATTGATGTAAGTACAACTAATTAATTTAGAGTTTCTCGTAGTTTGGTGAGCAAGAAAGTCATCTCATCAATTCCAAAATTAATAATATCCCGTAAAAGATACAGTAAACCAACATAATATGCATTAATCCACATAGTGTAACACACCACATAAACTGTATAAATGAATATTAAAAAACACCTGAACTTCTTTATAATTCGCGATGTAAGCGCATTGGTATAACTCCTCATGAAAATCACTATGAGGTATATCTGATAGCGCATGCCCCTTCCATTTGCTAACATTAACCAAAATGCGCTCGTAAATAACCCAATAATGTAGTTTGACGGGATTACCTCAAAAGAGAGGGACACCAAGATAGGTGAATAAGGCGGACCCCACCGGGATGCCAATGGTACGCTTCATGCGTCTTTTAAGGGATGTAGAAGTCACCATCGTAGATTCTTTGGGACTTAAAATCTGACCCGAAGAAACTCCATAATCCTTCAGAACCTTGCGAATCCTAGAGAAATTCAAAGTCTTGGCCGTTACAAAATTAAGAATGTCATCCGCGTAAAGTATGCGTGAGGGGAACTTAATAACATAAGCAATAAATGGGGGAATGTATAGAGTATCCATACCCCCCTTAAACAACAAGCACATCCTCTACAACACAAAATAATAAATGGGATATCATGTCACCTTGCCTAACCACGAGAGCACAAAATGTACCTACGATGGATGCCATTGATCAAACTGAAAGCCTCACCAAACTAAGTGCAAAAGACACCTAATTCACAAATCGACCCTCAAAACCTAACACGGTCAAAACCAGCCTAAAATTTAGACCCTCCTATCAGTTGGTTCGGATAATTCAAATCGAAGCAATTAGATGTTGTTGACCATCACCTAGCCTGACCTCACACGATTTTTCAATTATTTCGTTGAAAAAGTCATAATAAATCTCTCTAGAAAGCAAGGTAAGCAAGGATCGTAGAATATCTTTTTTCTTTCAAATAAAAAAACCTCATTGGTGCTAAGCGTGAGCCCACTAAAGCCGCAGGAATAACACTTGGTAGCCCCGACGGTAGCTGCTAGCTTTCCCCATTTCTCCTAAAGTTCCCCCGGGTACCCTTTTCTAAAACTTTTCTAATTTCAAGATGCCTTGGTGGTGAAATGGTAGACACGCCAGACTCAAAATTTCATGCTAACCTAATGATAGGATCTTTAACCATTGTTGTAGCCCACCATATGGCAGTAGTATCTTCTCTTGATATTTGCGACCCCGCAGTAAAAGATCCCATCTAATTTTATCAAACTCCTTCTGTATGTCAACCTTAATCGCAACATTGTCAGCCGCTTTTGGATTAAGTACATCCAAGGCCAACGAAATACAATAATGCATGTGTTTATCGAGTATAAAGCCAAATTGGGTTTCTCGAACAATTCATTGAATGATACCACCAAACCGATCCACCAGAATATGAGTAATGATTCAAAGAGGAAATTACCCATCGTAATGGGATGAAAATCCTCGATATTGCAAGCATTTGTCTTCTTAAGGATAAACTCCATGAAGGTCGAATTAAGCCCCTTTGGGAAATGCCCCTAAACAAATAAGCTCTGGACACCGAAGCCATCGAGCCTCGATGCACTATTAGAACTTATTGTGATATTGTATTTTTTGTAATTTTGTGTAATTTATAAGATGGAAAATGTAATAGGATGTAGAACTATAGAATGCAGATCTAAGATAAGGCTAAAAAAATGAAAAAATGCAGAAAAAGCTATGTTCTCTCTCCTAAAATTTTCCTTCGACCTAGTCGACTACCGTCGGGATCATGGCGTCACCTCCATGTAACTCGATGCTTGCGGCTCCACCGACTTGCCAGCTGCCCCAATAGCCGAACCTTCAGCCCCTCTGGCCGTCTTCGTCCTCGACTTCAACCGGTCCAGGGTTTATAGCTTCTCTCTTGTCTCATCCGGACGCATCGGCACCGCCCCCTCATGCTCTTCAGCATGCTGCCCAGCCCTGCCGGCCTTTCCTGGTAATGGCTTTGAACATTTTTACGGCGATGAATTCCTTTGTTGTCGACGACTGCTGCTCAATATCCGTCTTCGCTTTCATCTCCTCCGTTGGATGCGATGCCGTCGTCTCTTTATGATCACCACCATGCTGCCCAGTCCTCCCGACCTTTCCCGTCCTCGGACGTGAACGTCACTACAGTGATGAACACACACCGGACTCCGACGGCTACTGACTACGCTTTAAGAGTACACCAGCCTTCAACCCTAGTTCTACTCTCCTTGCCGCCCCCGCTTTCTCATTCGCATCTCTACCGGCGGCTAGGTTTTCCACCTCTCGTTTCCTGCGCAAACTCCTCCATTTTGTGTCCCCGACAGCCTTACCACTGCCACAGTTCCTCCGACGATTCCATTTGCTGAACGCGATCTACCCGCAACCGCTGCGCCTGTGCCGTCTTTGCTAGCGGCGAACTATTTCACCCCAGCCGCAACTAGGGTTCAGTACGGAGTCCTTCCTTCTTGGAATCCCTCATCACCTTGGGTTTCCACCTCGATGCGTGTGTTGCAAGGCTCCTCCTGTGGAGAGCCCATGAGTATTTTGGCGGCCGTTTGTCTGGCTTTGTCGGCCGCGCCTGTGCCTGCGCAGCAAGCTCTTGATGCTAGGGTTTTTCACGCCTGGCGACCCACGTCCTACCATCCTGCCCCGTCTGTGATGGGTTCCGAATCGAAATGCCACTTCTCCACTACTCTCGCGACGCACTTGGCCACGGTTGGACCCCCAACGGCCTCCGAGGTCCTTTCCTTCTCCGGCAGCAGAGGCCCTTTCCTTATGCTCACGTACGGCCTTCGCGCCTTGTCATTTCTTGGGGAAGTTGGATTTGGTTGAATTAAATCATGGCTCGTCATTTTATTATTCTTTAGTGTGCCATCTTCCAGCGACTTTTGGTTTTTGATAATATTCATGATTCTAACGGCTTTACTACATGCTCCTAGTGTCTTCGCCAAACCAAATTGATCGAACACTTTTTCTGGGGCTGCTCTTTTATTTGCAATATTTGGACTTAGATTGCGGATTCGATGCATTTGATTCTTTTGGATTGTGGCGAGAGTAATGAATTTTTTACTTTTTACTTTTTGCCATGCATGAACGGTTCAGTCCCTATGTGAATTTTCTTTGGAAAGCTAATATTATTACAACAGTTTAGGTGGTTCGGATCATTCGTAACATCCTGGTATTCGAGAATCGGAACCCTTCTCTTCAGTAAGCTCTTTTGATGGTTCGATGTTCTATCTTGTAAGTCGTCGGTCTTGATAAAGGTTGTATGAATAACTCGTTGGAGGATCTTCTCACTCTTAGACGCTTGAGAGTATCTGGTATTCCTCGCCAGCCCATCGCTCTTATTTCGGCTCGGTGGCACT
>BMAC01000923.1:133953-149442 GCA_014905375.1 Phtheirospermum japonicum | reverse complement strand
CTGCGTGGGGGCCGCTGGGTGGTGAGTCGGACGGACGGGGTTTGGTGGTGTTTGGTTTCGGGTATGGTGACGGTGGTGGAGGTTTTTGGCTGCGGTGGTTTGTGGGTTTCGGACGGCCAGGTGCGACGCATTTGGTGGTTTGAGTCGGACGACGGCGGCCGGCGTATGAAAGGGCAGCTGTCTAGCGGCGACGACGGGGTGACTCGGGTTTGCCGGCTGGCTACAAAGATGACCGTTCGAAAAGGTGGTGGTTGTTCTGTGTTGGGTTTTGGTTCCGTCTCGGCATTGTGGGTTGGTTCTCAGGGTTTGTCAGTCGATGGTGCTCGTGGTGGCAGGTTTGGTGGTTGGATATGGTGACGATGGTTTGTTCGTGGTTGTCGGCTTGAGGGTTCACCGGTTTTCCTTCGTTGGTTGCAGTCGGGCGGTAAGGAGATTTGGGGTTTGGGCCAAGAGTGGTTTGTTGTTGAGGATTTCGAGTCGGGCCGTGGGTTTGATTTCTTCTTAACATTGCCGAACGTGTTCTATGTTTGACTATGTTAAATGCGATTGTATGAATTATCTATGTCTCAATGCAACATTCCATAGTAGATTTCGGGCTAAAACAACAGTAGCTTTCGAGCTAAATCTATGGTTGGCCAACATCTATGAACGACTGACAGTGTGTTGTAACTATTCATTTATGGTTTGTATGATTCGTGTTTAATATTGACAAACAAATCCCCACTGAGCGAGTTGAAACCTCACACCCATTTTTTATCAAACTTTTCAGGTTGAGGAGTTGGACGTGGTACGAGGCGGTGGATGCGAAAATGTTATTTTCAATGCTATTTTATTTTCTTCTCTATGGATTGGTATCTTTAGTTTTGTGTCAAGTTTAAAACAAGATTGAGACTTGTGTTTCTATTTAAACTTCTTGAATAGTCGAGTACTACTATTTGATGCGATGAGTGAATCTCCTATTTTAAATTAATGTTAAGTTTTATTCACGCTTCCACTCGAATTTATTGTGATTGAGATTTATTGAAAACTCAAGCCCTTTTTTTTGGAAGTCTTAATTATGAAAAATCAAGTTTTACACTTTTCGAAAATGGGGCGTGACAGATATGCATTGCACTCTTTTTCCCTTAAGCTGAGGTTTTGTCGGATTTTCCCATTAAAATTTTTTATGAGACAGCATTTGAACACTATGAGTGTGAAAATAAATATTTCGCACATGACACAACTCATATGTGATTACATAAAAGGTGATAAGGCAAGATATATCTCTCTCGAACTTCTACATACAAGATCTCCAAAGAATGGCGATGTCGATATCCAACAAATTTGCTCATATGATAATTTGGTGGACTTATTCACGAAAGCATTGCCATCATCATCGTTTAGAAGATTGGCAAACAAGATTGACATGCATCGACTCAAAGATCTACAGTGATGATTTTCAGGGGGAGTAGGGCTGTACTCTTTTTCCTTCGATCAGGTTTTGTCCCATTGGGTTTTCCTGACAAGGTTTTAACGAGGCAGCATTCTTAAGATCATTCAAGGGGGAGTGTTGTAATTAATTAATTAATATATTATATGAATTACCATCCTACCCCTAAACCCTAATCTTGTACCTATAAAAGAGACCCTAGTCCTCATAATAAAATACACTTTTTGATCACTCTCTTCTCTCATTCTCTCACTCTCCTCTCATTTTCTCTAGTTTTACAACAAAAAGACAATTTTAGGGCATTTTCTGATAGCGTAAATCTATATGAAAGAGGCCTACACACACCACACACAATCACATATTCAGTACCGATCTTTTACAACACAGGCCAATGGAACAAGGTTCCTATCATGCACCTTCATCCATCAGCACATACACAATCATATATATTGTACATATTCGCACTTATTTATAACTTACATTGAAAAAAATACTCCAAGTTTAAATTGAAGATTATCAAGATTGTAATCCATCAATTCATGGGATTGGGGTTACGTTCACTAACGAGATTACTACATGCTAAGACTTGTGTGAAGAGACTAACCAGGAGAAAATAATTTCGGCAGAATTTTACACCATCGCACCCATAAGCATGTAAAACCTGGACAGTTCTTGAAAAGTAAACAAAGAATACGAAATACAGACTTGGTGACCAAGAAAAAAAAAACATAAAAACAAAAATCTTATTCCAAATAGTGATCTGATACTGCTGAGATAAATAAAATAATCAGCAGCTGCTGAATGGTATAGAAAGTCTATATATTTATGTTCTTCCCAAAATACAGAATGTTTATTTTGGAAAGCAATTACCAAGAACTACAAGATCCTTAGAATTTGGCTTCACGTTTTAATATATAGTAGAACTCACTGTCATAATCTTAAAAGCAGTATCAATATTGAAGCTGAAATTGCCATGAAGGAATAGGATCCTGAAAACCACTTTCCAGCGCGAATGTCCTGAAAATATTGAAACAGTTCAAAGGCGATAGGTTAAACCAAACGCTTGTAAGAATGAAGATACAAAAAAATATAGTTGTGATCTGCACCACGTCCATAAATCTATTACAGGGAACTGCTATTGGGTTTCAACAGTTAATCTGACATCCCTCAAGCTTAAGTCAGTGTGTGATTACACAATCTACAACACTCAAAAGTATTGAAGTGAGCCATAGTCTCTATGCAATATACAAATGCCAATTTCTCCATGTGTTCGAGCATTTCATCCATGTTGATTTTCTAAGCAGTGAGATTCAATGTTTACCCATGTATATTTACAACAATAATGTTGTTGCAACAAACAAACAGACATGGATTAACAATACATAATAATGTGAAACTAATATGAAGCAGAAATTTGTCTCAATGGTGTAAGGAATCTTAATAAAGATAAAATGGACAAAGAAAGAGCACAATTCAATGTAGCTATACTGGCACAGTTAAAGATAAGGAGATCTAAAATAGAATAATATGCAATAGTTAATAGAAGGTAAAGAAATTTTGTAGAACGTAGTTGATAATAATTTTCGGAAACACAATGGACAAGATTTTATTAAGGAGGTTAGCTAGTTATAAACTTACTTGAGTATGAAGAGACCTACAAAACTATCTCGGTATTTCGCTTGATTACAAAAAAATCTTATTGTATCAGAGTTACTAAAGCCCCATAAAATTTGTTTCTAATTTACGAATTGCACCTAGAGAGGAAGATAATTTTAAAATAAAAATGGAGTTCCTTGTTTGTAACTCCAGAACAGAATGCGACACAACCAGAAATTTTCTTTTTAGTGACATGGGGTTTTCGGGAGATGGAGAAAGATACAAAACATATAAGCCACAAGAGGGTCTTTCTAGTACTTTAAGGAAGTATTTGTAACTTTGAAAGATAACTAGGTTTTATTTCTTCGTTTTCTCTTTTTTTTTTATTTCTTAATAAAGGTCATGGGTAACTCTCCCTAATATTTATATATCTTAGTATTGCATTGTAGGTAAACATTTGAGATAGTAAAAAATGAAAGAGGAAAGCAAGTAAGACCAATATAATTTGCAGACACCACATTATGCCTGCATAATTATGCCATTAATTTACACACCATCTTCAACAACCAGCATAGCGGACAAGTAAACACTGAGATTACAGAATATTCCAGCCATTATGCTCAACGACCAGAATTTCAACATTAATAACTTCCCCAAAATGAAAATGCTTGTAGGACCATCAGATTGCAATCAACCGTCACTTTAGAAAAGAGGAAGGACGTTGTAGATACTCTGGAATAACACCGAAATAAATGTATGCGCAGTGTTAGAGACGTTTAATATTCAAAACATGGATTATCATATTTTGTCAACATATATGCATAGAATTCTAGCATCATCATCATTATTATCATCAGTGCTGCTGAAATTTAATGTAGTGTAGAATTCTAGCATAAGCTGTTGATACCCATCGTGATCATTTTAACAAATTTGTTCCAACCAAGCGTTCGACGATATGTATCGAGAGCACTATGGTGCCCAAACTTTGTACGAGCGCGAAATCGAAATATCGAGGAGGATTAAAGTCACGAGAGCTAAGGGAATTGTACCTGTCACCCTCGTCTTGAGAGTGAATGAGGAAAGGAGCAGCTCAGGAGCACTTAAAACTAGTTATATAGAGTTAAACCGGGTGAAATGCAGGATGAAACCCTTATGAAAAGCTTAAACATTAATATTTTTAGTTTATTTGTGATTTCAGTCCAATACAAGCTTTTAAGGTGACAATTTTTTAAAAACATATCATTTGTTACCATAGCTACACCGCACATTGGATACAATGACAAAATCTGTGTGTATGCTGCAGAAAACAAAATACTAAAGATTTGAATAGTTGACGCTTTGATTTGGAGAACATGGAGGGCAAAACCATGTAATTGGCCTCGATAAATATGGTATACTGTTGCTTGGGGTGAGTTGATACTGCAAAAATATAAATCATCAATTAAATGTATTAAATGGCATTTCTAAGGAGATTATGACTTTCATATCTCGTGCAAGCTGAATCTTTTCAATATGAGCCTTAGCTGAAAGTAGAGATATATGATATAAGGGAGCAATAGTGAAAACTGGAGAATCTATTCTTCGCCAGATAACCGGAAACATTAGATGAGCAATAAACTCACAGAAGAAGAAGATTTATTTCCACTTCATTCAAATCAAGAAAAGAACCTAACAGTTATCATAATAGCCAAACCGTGAATGATACTTTGGAAATGAACCACAGTACCTTAAGGGAGAGACGAGAAGAAGCAGCAGATGAAGATTTTTTAAGTCCAGGAAATCCAATATTATAAGAGATACTCCCATCTGCTTTAAACAACCCGTAGTATTTCTCAGAACCGGCGCCAGGTTTTGAATTCTCGTTAAATAAGGCAAATATGTATGCTTTCAATACAGTTGTTGGCCTCATTGGAGTTCCTTTCCTCTTGGATAACCTTTTACGCAAATTGTAGTGGTATGTCCTTGCGTTACTTGGCGTAGCAGCAGGTTCGCTTTGGTCCCCATGAGAAGCCCAACCAGTTTCTGTAATTATAACTTCCATTTTCTTGAAGCCAGCTTCTTCTATGGCAGCGTAGGCAGCATCAATCTGAGCATCGAGCAAGTTATCATAATGCAAATCAGTTTTCTCATCGTATATCCCCTCGTTTGGCTGAAAGAGAGCATAATTTATATCGATTTTCTCTGGATTATAAGTATAAGCCAAAAAGGGATACGCGTTTAGGCAGAAAGGAGACCCGATTTGAGAAAAGAATTCCAGAAGAGGCTTCATTAACTGCGCAACTCCCTCTTTGAAAATACATGAAGAGGGAGGGTACGAGTTTGTGAAAACGGCCTGTGAATGAGCAGTCGAAATCTGAACAATGTGATCCACCCCGAGATTCTTGGTGGCGTTGTGTATATTTTCCACAGCACCCAGTAGAGCTGCTGAGAGATCGTTATCATTTCCACCCAAAATTTCATTCCCAACGGCAATCCCAACAATGTGCGTCTCGGGAAGGAACGCCTTCACATTATCCTTGACCCATGTCAGGGCATGATCTGCGTTAGCACTCATATCCTTCACGTATTCGTTCGGAAGTCCAATCACCAACTCAAGCCCAGTCCCTTTAAATGCGTTTAGAACACTGCGATCGGCATCGTAGATCCTGACATTCTTTATCTTTGCAGCCTTAAGTAATGTAACAACTTTCTCAGGTGAAGGTATATTATTTGCTATCCTACCGTAATTGATTCCATAAGTTCCAGTGAATGCTGTTGCCTTGAGTGCTGAAACAAATGAGAAAAGACCGTAAGCAATAAAGAGTATTTTAAGGCAGCATAATACACTTAAACTGCCGGACACACAATCATCACGACTGTACAATTTGATTCTGAATGGTTTAAGGTGAGCGCTTACTAGAAAATTCTATATCGTAAACCCTAAAACCATAGTTATTAAGATCCACATCGAGTATTTTGGGAATAATAATCACATAAAGCTTATGTATTTATTCTAGTGCAGATAATTTGCAGCTTATGTTGAATTGTTTGATTATCAAAGCCATTGAGTAACATCTACCCAGAATAAGTATCTTTCTATTTGAGTGTCTGCCAGAATACTCATATTCAAACTAAGAAAGAAAAAGGGAAAAGAAAAAAGAAAGAAAGAAAGAAAAAGAAAAAAGCACTAAACCTCAATCAAATTTAAACAAAATTAAGTGATCATCCTTCAGGGGAAAGTGGTTGTGATCGCTGATCCAAAAGAAAAACTGATCTCAATAGATACTATTTGAGTTTAGAGCTTTAAAATTACATATTATACAATTTCATTGAAAAAAGAAAAGGAAAACCCAAAAAAAAGATACACAAGTGGACATATATTCAAGAAAACAGCAATTACCTTTAAGCCCAAGAAAGAAAACCAACAACACAAATCGAAGAATCCTCATCGCTTCTTGAGTACCTTCAATTAAAAAAACTCTTTTTCAATACTCGTTCTCACACAGAACACAAGCCATCAGCTGCTCCCAAATTTCATCTGAGGGTACAATTTATTCTTGTCCCCACAGCAACTTTTGCAGAATTTCAAGAATCAGTAACAAATACTGTCCAGTAGAGGATGGTGGCGAGACGCCAGCAGCAGTGGTTCCCGGCGGCAGCTGTACTTTTAGGCGGTCGCTTTCTTGAGTTCTTTTTTATCCAGTGAGAATGAATTGCAGACACGAGACCTTGTATGTTTGAACTTGGAATAGCGATTTATTTGTGGTATACTCGGAACGTAATATAAGTATGAAATTCGTGTCTAGCGGTGATTGGATTTTTTGCTCACTTGCTTTAGCAGTCCAATAGCAGTCCAAAGTCCTGTTTATTTCAATGTTTTGAAAACCGGACCCGACATCGAACTGGATCAATAATTGATTCACTGTGTTATTAGTTCGACCGATTTAATTGTTTTTAAAAAACTGTTATATGTGAGTCCGGCTTGATGACCAGTTATATATATATATAGTATAAAACTAATTTAACACCCGTGTATTACACGAGATTTATAAGAAATTAAATATAAAAAATATTTGTAAAATTATAAAGTTTTAAATTAAAATAAAAAATTGAAATGATGTATATCTCAATCCGTGCCATGTTCAATTTATTAATTATTATAATTATTGATTAATATTATATTTTAATGTTTAGATTAAATTTATTAATAATTATATATGCATACTTATAAAAATTCAAAAGATGTCGCATTTTCAACCCGTCTCTAATTTATATTAATTAATTATTATTAACTCATTTTATATTTTTATGTTTAAATTAATTTATTAGTAATTATAGTTACATACTTTGGAAAATTCAAAAGGTGTCATACTCTGAATCCTTCTCGTATTGTGTCATTGTCTAATAAATATTAATTAATTATATATAATTTTATTTTCTTATATTTAGATTGAGTTCATTACTAATATTTAGTTACATACTCCAATTATTGCAAATATATCATAATTTACCTATACAGAATATTTAAAATTTCAAAATTAAATTATTTCAACTTTTATTATAAATATAATTTATTAATTATTTTCATATATAAGTTTTTTTTGTAAATAAAATAATTTCATATGTAATTTATCTTTATCTAGTGTCTTTTCTACTAATTATATATGACATTTTTATATTTTTATATTAGGAGTACAAAAGAAAATTATTAAAATAGACAAAATATAATAAAAGAAGGCTAAATATAATAAAAATAGAATATTAAATTAGGCAAGATAGTAAAAGGAAAATAAATAATTAGGTATATATTAGGCTATGACATATAAGCAAACAAAGCACCAAGTTTTTTTATTATCCAAGCGAAACATACGAAGCAGAGACATAAATTATGAAGATTTTGCATTAATATATACTTGTTTAACAACCGTGTATTACACGGAACTTATCAAAAGATAAATATAAAAAGTATTTGTGATAATTACTGAATTTTAAATCTAAGATAAAAAATTAAATAATTATTCCCAGCTCGTACCTTGTACATGTCTAATCTATTTATTAATTATTATAAATATTAAATAATTTTATATTTGATGTTAAAATTTAATTAATCAAATCTTAGTTACATATTTACAAAAATTCAAGAGGTGTCATATTCTACACCCGTGTCTAATGTCTATTTTATTATTATTATTAAATTAATTTATATATTAATGTTTAGAATAAATTCTTTAGTAATTATTAGTTACATACTTTGAGAGTATGATATCTTTTGAATATCTCAACTCGTGTTGCATTGTACTGGTGTCTAATCAACATTTATTAATTATTAGTATATAATTTAATATTTTTATATTTAGATTGAATACATTACTATTATTTAGTTACATACTTAGATTATTGTAAATAACTCATATTATAATTATATATAATATTTGAAACTTCAAAAATAAAATTATTTTAAATTATATTATCAATAAAACTTATTTAATTATTTTCATAATAAAGTTTTTTTAATTAAAGTTATTTCAGATGTAGTTTTTCTTTTAATTAAAATAACTTATTTACATTTTATCTACTAATTATATACGATTTATTTATATTTTTATATTAGGAGAATCAAATGAAAGTATTGAATAAGGATAAATATAATAAAAAAATCAAATTAGGTAAAATACAGTATCAAGAAAAGTATTAAATTAGGTAAATATTAGGCTCGGATGACACATAAGCAAACGAAGCACCAGAATTCTTTTTTTGCAAAACGAAGCATACGAAGCAGACACATAGATTAAAAAGATTTTGCATTAATATATAGTGGTGATAATAATAATTATGCAATATAAATAGCAACAATATTAATATCATATATACCACGTACAATTCTATTATTCAACACATCCATTCAAAATCAATCTCATTTTGTATGAATTTATTATGATAACAAAAATTAAGGATCATTTAAAACAATCTTGAAATAAAAGTTTGCAAATAATGAGTCTTGATCATTTAAAACTCAAAATCATTTAAAACTTTAGGATCAATTAAAACAATCTTGATACTAAGTAGATATTCGGAATAATTAGAACTACCTATTTTTATTTTTTTTACTAAGAAAAAAAAAAGATTAGAACCGGTTTTTACCGGTTCACTGATTTTACCGAATCTTGTCGGGTGGCACTGGGTCATTAGCCACCCGAACTAAGTAAAAAATCGGACCGGGCTCAAGACCAGTTCCCGATTAACCCGATCGCACTGGCCGGTCCGGTCCGGTTTTCAAAACACTGGCTTATTTGAACCCAAATGGGACGTGCTAAATGTCCCCACTGTGGCATCGCACCAGCATAAAAATAAATTAAAAATGGAAAGTGTAATGTGAAATGAAATAAATACTAGTGTAGACACCCGCGATTACGCGTGCATTATTAAGAAAATCATAAAAATATAATATTTATTTTAAACAAAAGTTGAAAAAGTGAACATTAAATACAAAATAAAATTGATGGTCTAATTCCTATGCTTTTATGCTTAATGTCCTCATATATGTTTATTTCTCGCATATTTGTTATTATGAGCAGTCAAGCACCAACCGTATATTTCTTCTCTATTTTGCAGTATTTGGTACTATATTAATTGAAGGATGCCTCACAAGGAAGTAGAAAGACGAGGATCAACGAATCTACGTGAGGAAACCAGCGAATCAGGAGGTAGCGTCGATGCCGAAGATGGTTCGCGTCGGTCGACGCCATGTGCGGCAATTCACCCTTGTGGCGTCGTTCATGCGTGCGTCGGTCGACGCCATGTCGACGGTCACTCTCTGAAGCGTCGATTGAAGACCCGTCAGTCGACGCTCAGTCGACGGGAAGCTTCTGAAGCGTCGATTGGAAGAGCGTCGGTCGACGCCCATGCAGGTCGACGCGGGCGGATGATGCGCGTCGACGCCTAGGGCTGGCATGCGTCAGTCGACGCTCTGTCGACGCCGACTCGGCCGAACTATTTTTGGAAGAAAGCTTGCGTGGAAAGAAAAGGAGTCCTATATAAACTCGACATAATCCCGTCCAAAATACAACTTTACACAGCATACAACATATCCTAGGGTTCTAAGGAGTTCCATAGAGGTCCCAATTCATCCCAAATCATCCATACGCAAGGGAACTTGAAGATTGAAGCTTCAAGACGCAAGATTCAAGTTCTACACATCGTTTCTCCTATTTTATCAAGGATTATGTTTGTTCATCTGAACCTTTTCTTTTATTTTCTTAAATCCATGAGTGAGTAAACTTATTATCTAGTTCTAGGGATGTTGAAACCCTCATGAAACTATGTTTAATTGATTTATGCAATATGGTCTTTCGTTCTTCATATGTTTGTGTTGTTCTATTCTTAATTTATGATTGCTTAATTCTTAATTTGGCTTGATCACCTAGATTAGGGATTGGTTATTTATTGCTATAAATAGGATTGCTTCCCGTGTAATTGTCGTAATCACTATTTCTCTGAAGCAACTAATGATTGTGAATCGTTAGGGACAACACAACATAGGTTGAATGAACCGAGCTTATGTGTTTATTGCCTAGATTAATCTATTTGCCTAATTATTAATGTTGTTGTTGGGTTGAACCTAGAGAGCTTCTTCTAGGTTATTCGATAATTAGATTCAATTAAAGAGCTTATTTTAATTGAGTAAACGGTAAGGGAAAATTCGAGTAGCAGAGCTTATTACTACTTAGGGTTTTTAGTCACATATGATGAATGGATTATGATATTGTGGTTGGTTAAATGAGTGAATCGAGGGTGGAGACTGAACTAGAACTAGACCTTTATTCTTATTGAATTTTTCGTTAATCATTTTCTTCCTCATTTTTAATTATTTATTTTGTTAGTTAATTTAGTTCACAATTCCTACCCCAATTATTTGATTAAATAAAATACGGATCATCACAATCTAACCACACTTCTCGTGGGTTCGACCCTTACTTATCACTACTACTAGTTAGTAGCGAGAAGCTAAGGAAAATAAAATATTTAATTTGACGCTTAACGACGAGCGGTCAAAAGTGTAATGTGAAATGAAATAAATACTAGTGTAGACACCCGCGATTACGCGTGCATTAACCTCTTGGAGCACCCCTTGATCGATCCGGTGCTCAATTCCCCGACAACGGCGCCAAATTTTTGATCGACGAATCCTCGACGCGCTTGGTTCGGAATTCGTCTCCGCAAGAGTACGGAGCCGGTTATAGGGCGGCGAGTTCTTCCCGAGTCGTGTCTCTCGAGGATGGATGTTATCGGCTTATCGGTTTCTTATTTGCTCTTATTGTCGGTTGAAACTAACTAATCTAAACTAGGAAAGCGGTAGTCATTGATTTGGTTTTAGTTTTTATAACTAAACTTAAATTGAAATAGGAGTTTTGAAAGCATTAAAATACGAAAAGGAAATTAAAGCTTATTTTAAAAAGGATTAATCTAAACTAGTTAACTAAGAAAGCTTATAATTTAAATTAAGGAAAATGGAGGGAAAATTAAAGTCTAGCTTATTTGAAAAAGTCAACATTAATTTAACAAAAGTTAAAGTTTTAAAAAGGAAGATTATATAAAACTTCTAAAGACTTTGGGAAATTGATCTAACAACTAAACAACTTAAAAGCATAAGTTCAAAAGGTAGAAAGCTCAAAAGCTATAAAATAAAAATGGAAGTTTTGATAATCAAAATAACAACTAAACTATGATCCAAGCATCAACTCAAGATTAAAAGAAATAACATGAAAATAAAACTATGTTATAGAAAGATATTACCAAATGTATGTTTCCACAAAAAGTTTGAAGAGGAAAGCTTGAAATCTTAACAATGGAGATGGCAAACCAAAGCTTGAACAACTAGTTAATAGAGATCTAACACTTAACTAAACTAGAGCTAATAAATTAACTAATTACTAGACTTTAAATTGATGAAAAGGAAAGGAAAATATTTGGCTATGTGTTGAAGGAGCTTCCTGGGAGGAAAAGTCCCTTGCTGCAAGTTGGTCTGAGTGAAATGACGTCTTCTCCTTTAATCCTTCACAAAGGGGCAAAATCGTCCAAAAGTGGCGAAAAATCTGCTTTTCAGTCGATCGACTATAAAGCAGTCGATCGACTGGCAGTCGATCGGTCAAGTCGCCTGTCGATCGACTGCGATGTCAAAACGGCCAGAAGCTCTGGAATCCAGTCGATCTTGGGGGGCTCCAGTCGATCGACTGCAGTCGATCGGCCACGTCGGCTGTCGATCGACTGCGTCGTCCAAAATGGCCAAAAGTCCCTGGAATGCAGTCGATTTTGGGAGTTCAGTCGATCGACTAGAAAGGCAATCGATCGACTGGATTGCTGCACCGACTCGATTTCTCGTTCTTTCTACGTCCGCCAGTTTATCGAGCCTCGTCCGTTATGCTTCCTTGCTTGTCCGTCCATTCCCGAGTCGAGTGAAAATGATCCCAAACGAGCGCGGGCCCCGCTTGGAAGTCCTACGGCCAAGAAAAACGAAAGAGTGAAAAGAAACTACGAAAACTAATAAAACACGTACAAAAACTACGAAAACCTAGAAATAACGAGAAACGGCCAACTCGACTCCTAAAACACCTAAAAGCAAGCAAAACACACGCAACGTGATACAAAAACGGTAAGAAAAATATGTACAAAAATGTGCAAATCAATCATAAAAACATAATATTTATTTTAAACAAAAGTTTAAAAAGTGAACATTAAATACAAAATAAATAATGTGTTCAATTTAAATTTTAAAAAACTACCTTATATATGATATTATTAATATGTAGATATCGAGAAATAATTTATCAAGTTCAAAAGCTGAATTATTATTCACTTTAAATTTTGAAAAAAAAAACTCATTGTATACCACATTTACTATTTTATTTTATATTTTACATTGAAACAAATAATCTTGAACCATTTACGTCTCTTAATTCGCAATAAGTTCAAATGGGCTCAATTAGCCAATTTGTTAAAATTTGTTCATGTGTATAATACATCAACCCAACATGTTTATTGATACGAAAATGACTTCTTTTTTTTTTTCACATTTTACACACACTTAAGAGTTACTTCAAATATGAAACTACAACAATAACAAACAAATAAAAAAAAGATGGTGTGCCTGCTTGTTTAATTTTGTTAAGCCCCCAAAATCTCTTTCTCTAAAATGGGCAACACACAACTTCGACTCTTGCATTATGTTTACAAATTTTCATTTACTAAGCATAACTACTCAAAGAATACAACTTTCAAAAAACTAATTGATAAATATATTAATTATAATCTCAGTTACCTAAAATGATGTGAATTTCCAATAGACATTTAATATGCAAATCGATATGGTCAATCATATGTGATTAGTGTGTAAAATGAAAGCAAACAATCAGTATTTAAATAAAATGATCGTATATAATTTAAATATAGATATTTAGTTTGCCCCTAAAACTTTAAAAGGTAAAATATCCACCTATTTGTTAATGTTGTTGACGCCCTAACCTAGGTGTCACTCAGCCGTAGGTCCGAATGACATGTTTCGTCTAATAGTAGGTTCGATTTATGAGTTGGCAGGTTCTAATGGTTTGTAATTTTTATTACCAAAGTGGGGTTTTTTGGCCTTGTATAAATAAGAACTTTTTTCCTTTGTTGTCCATTGTCCATGTAAAAAAAAATAAACTGAAATCCTTCGCCCGTTTCATTGTTTTCTCTCTTCTTATGTCCATTTTTTTTCTCGAATAAAATCGATAATCCCCAGATTTAATCGATCTTCATATGCTGCTATTATAATTCGTGTTTAATTAAGTTTTTTTTCATATCTAATATTTCTAATGTCCTGCGAAATTCTGAATATATTTTTCGCATCTCATGTTTTATTTTTTTTTTCATTTTACACAGATTTTGCGAATAGATGATGTCCTGCGAAATTGTGAATATAGATTGGAATTGTGAATTCAACGATCTTTACAAGATCCAGTTCGGCGTATAAAAGTTTCATCGAATTTGTAAAGATGATCTGAAAATATTCGGATTTTAGATTTGAAAATATTCGCGGTATTCAGCATATTAAAAATGTTGAAAGTGTTTAGATCGGTTTTTGGTTTTAGATTTGAAAATATTTAGATTCGATCCGTATTTTCAGCCTCGGTTTTTCTTTATAATTTTCAATTCTTCGATTTCTTGATTTAAGTATTCAACTCGGTTTTTGATTTTAGATCTGAAAATTGTGCTAACTTCGATCCATATTTTTCATAAGCCTGTAGATATTGTTTTTTTTCATTTGAAATATTCAAGAAGTGTAGTAGTTCTTAGAATGTAAATGGAATTTTGCAGGAACTGCTTTCTCCTGCTATAGAATTGTGGAACGGGCTTCTTTTTCTTCTCTACTGGGAAGAGCCTTTAAAATCTTTGACATTCTGTTTGGTCTTCATCTATATTATATGCAGGTTAGTACATTTTACGTAACCATTTCGATAAATCATTTCTGCGTAATATTTGTTGCCGCTGTTGCCTTTTCCCTTTCCCTTATCTTTATTCTCACGAATTGAAAACTTTACAATTGCCTGAGTTGTTCAAAGTCCTTCCCCTGAATAGTAAACATATTTTTATTGATTTAATCGAATAATATATATATTTGATTTGAAAAAATGAATAAGCTTTTATCTTTGATTGTAATCCAACATAAATAGCACACGTATTTTTAGGAAAAATAAGTCAGCATGCTAATCAAACAACAATCACCATATATATATATATATATATATATAACATCCCAAATTTTTATTACGTATATATTTTAAAATTTAAGCCCTTTTTACAATTTTGTAATTTAGTTTAATGGTCCAAAGTCTTTATTTCAGTTATTTTACTTCATTGTTTTAAAGGCCATTATCCTTTGATTTAAATTTTGATCCATTAGAGAAAGCACAAGCATTCTACAACTCTTCAGATTTCTGTTTCTTTACACAAAACACTTCTCCTAATCAGTTACAAACTCCTAAGCCTCAACTTTGTAATCTACTCGTAAAGTTCATTATATTAGGCCAAGCCACAATTAAGAAAAACCTAATTACAAACCCTTTCTCAGCCGTAACCACAGTCACAAATAATTTCTTTTCCATCACACAAACATAGAAACACAAAGCTTTGCTACGGCAGTCAATTTCTCACCCTCCCTTAGCAGCAACTCAAGGCCAGTATACATAGAGTCGCGCGACAGCACAGAACAATTATCGGTCAGGGACCTTAATGGGTACGGGGTCTACAGATCCTTGGGATGGCCCACCGTACTGCACAGAACAATTATTGGCCAGGGACCTTAATGGGTCCGGGGTCGATGGATCCTTGGGATGGCCCACCGTACTGCACAGAACAATTATTAGCCAGGGACCTTAATGGGTCCGGGGTCTACGGATCCTTGGGATGGCCCACCGTACTGCACAGAACAATTATTCCATGTTTTACTATGA
>BMAC01000923.1:102566-131141 GCA_014905375.1 Phtheirospermum japonicum | reverse complement strand
TGCTATGTTATATTGAGAAATTAATTATGAACGGTATCTCCACTGAGTCGTTTTGTACTCATCCCTTTTCATCAAACATTTTTCAGGTGAAGTGAAGTCGAGCAGAAGCGTGGTGGTGGCGACGATAATAAAACATGATTTAAAGCTTATATGTTTCTATTTTCAAAACATGATCAAATAGTCGTATTTTATACATGTTAGCTTTATTCGAGCGTTATTTACAAAATGTCTTATTATTATTATTATTATTATTATTATTATTATTATTATTATTATTTCCAATGGTATTATATGTATTTGTTTTCTTTAAAGTGATATGTGATATCATTTCACACAAACTATTTGACATAATTTGTTTATCTTAAAAGTTATTCAAAGGTGTTATTTATTTAAGTAACGTCCCCTATATTAATTTTATTAAAATATAATTGCTTCCGCTTGTGTTTCTCGCTATGAAAAACTGGGGCGTTACAATATATAAAGAAATCGATATTGAAAAAATATATAGAAAACAATATACTCAACTTCATATGGAATATTTATATTTTATTGATTTCAATTATAAATTTCTATAATATATAGAAATATATAAATATATATTATTCTATCATCAATACTAATAACATTAACATATTTTAAAACACATGAAAGTTTTATTTTAAATTGTGAATCTTCAGTTTTATAGAAATGTTTATTGCCAATTCAAACAACATTAGATTACACATAATATATATATATATATATATATATATATATATATATATATATATATATATATAGAAATCAATATTCCAAATACAACACTTGATATAGAATACTAATGATAATTAGTATTTTCCTAATAGTAAAATTAAGATGCATTGTATATAGAATTATATATTCCAAATACTGACCAAATGAGAAATAAGTTAATAATATATTGCTRCAAAATTAATTTCAAACAAAGATTACAAAATCATACTATGTTACTATATGTTATATTCCATATTATTTGATTTGTAATCTAACTACCCTTATAAAAAATTATTATATATATCATGCTTATAAGTATAAGTATTATAACTAATTCGAAATCTGGATTGGTCTTCAATTTTATTGTCATTGGTTAATTTGTATCAAAATTGCATTTAAATTTCGTTCATGTGTTTTGATTAGCCTATTACAAGCTCTTTTGCTCAAGTTCTTAGTATTGTCAATATATGACAACTGAGCTCCATGCTAAAATGTACTTTTGGACACTAATGCAGTATATAATTATTAAATTAAACACACTCATTATTTTATAAAATTTTCATTATTCTTATTATCCAAGTATTTTGAAATAATACCACATTTTGAAATTTCAATTATTCACAATTAAACACACTTAAAGAAATAGGAAAAAGATGTTTTAGTCAAACATCTCACAGTTAATTGATTTCGAATGATAAATCAATTTTTTTAATCAATTTATATTAATAGAAGGATAATAATTATTCATTTATTCGTGATTACTCATTTTATTGACTAAAAATAAATGTCTAAAAATAAAATTTCAGAATAACTCAACAGACTTTATTTTCCATATATATTCGAAGATTTTTATTTTTGGTTGACATGAAATAAATCTTGGAATATGTTTTTAACAATTATATCTTTTACTTATATAATAATTAAAGGTATTAATGATAGAAAAAATAAGGCTATTTAGAAATAATAAAATGAAATTATGGAAAGACATATATTTTGATTCTGTTTGTCATCATTCCATGTCCAAAATTATTATTATACATCGCAATCCAGCACAAGAATCGATAATTGATTTGTTACCTAATTGGTTTGCCAAAAGATGCAGTATATACTTATAAATTATAACATCTCACAATATAGAAATACAAATATTCTTATTTTATTTGTCATATTTCGGTTTATTTTGAAATACTTAAGCTTTCTGAAATTCCAAATGAACAAAATTAAACACACGTAATTGTAATTGTTCTAAAAAAAATTTAGGCAAAGATTTCACGGTTAATTGAAGTGGAATGATAAATCAAAACTTTTTAATTAATTTAAATTATAGAAAATAGAATGATATTAATTATTCATTTATTTTGGATTATTCTTTTTATTTTCTAAAAATATTACATTAATCAGTTTGTTAATCAATTTTTATTAATAGTAATTTAATTAACCAGTTATTACGAGATTTATCATTGTATTAACTATATTTATTGTCAATTTATCCGCACCAAATATAGTTCATTGTACCTTAAATATAATAGCTTAACTATATAATTTAAAATATTTAATCACTAAATTCTGTTCTTGAATTTTTTTGACGTTTAAGATTTTAAATAATATTCTTGAATCAGTAATTGGAATTATCTAACTATAATTTAGGAAATTAAGGAAAATTACATTAATCAGTTAGTTAATAAATCATTATTAATTTATTATAATTAATTATAGTGTTTTTAGTTTCCCAAATTACTTTATCTAATATTGAGATATTTCAATATATTTGTACTCGGTAAATATATCATATATATCTTGCTTGATTTTAGGGTGGTTATTATTTCAATTAAGAGTCTAATACCATGTATATATATATATATATATTCTATTTTATAAGAATTTACAATATTAACATATATGTAAATGTATTTTCTTTATAAAATAATTAGAAATGACCCATCAATATTTTTTAAGTAATAAATCTAAACGACATTTGTGGTGTAAAGATTTGTTAGTTGAATACTTTATTTTATATATTTAACTATTATTCCAATTCTACCAAAAGAGAAACAGTTCTATTTGTTTGGTTTGATTTTGTATACGATAATAATTTTCTAAATGTTTCTTAGCAGTTGACTTATGTTTATTATAAAATCGAATTCAAAGATTAAAGTAATTTTATATTATTATGCGTTTTTCTGATATGCTCGCGTAATACGCGTGTTGTTACACTAGTATTCATATAAACCAATCAACTAAGATGATATAACTTTTAAATATACATATTTATTTCAAATTAAACAATCAATCAATTAATACATRCATATTAGCAAGTTAAATAAGTATTTAACTATGATGGTGAATTAAAATTAAATAAAGTATAGAAGGGTTTGGGGTAAATTTGAAAGAAAATAAATTGCTGGCAAGTTAAATCATATTGGCATGAGTTATATTTAACATAAATTAACAAATTAAGTATGACTTGTCAATGAAATTAAATAGAATATAGAATGAGAAAAAATATACATCAACTATATATTTAATGTCAATTATATATAAAAATATTAAAATCCGCGATTACGCGTGCATAAATAAGAAAGGTATAAAAACGTAAAATTTATAAAATAAGTTATTTTAGAAAGGTAGTATTTTAACACAAATCACCACATGATGACAACTCAACTTGCGAAACCCGCAAATGCGCGGACATATATAAGAAACTCATAAAACATTATCAAAAAAGAAAAAACTAACTTGAAAAGGTGAATATCAAAATTTACGTAAAGACTTGAAAAAATGAATATGAGAAGTTAAATAAATGAAGTATAAACTACTATTCAAACATTCTCGCACAAAATTAATTTCCTACACTTAATATCTTGAATAAAAGTAAAGTAATTGCACATCAAAATAGATTTAAAAATATCTTGTATGCCTATTTTCTCAACTCAACATGAGAAATTGATTTGATATTAAATTTATTAAAAAAAGAAAAACCTAGTTTATAAAAAATAATCCTTTTAAGTTTATTTTAGTTTCATATTCTATATGTTTTACCGTTATTGACCAAAAGGAGCATTACTATCAAATAATCGAAGATATAATCATTAATTTCCTATTATAGTTGTTTCTTGAACTATGAATATTCACTTTCTATAAATATGAAGCTCTAATTTATAATTAACATTCTTACATGGATTTCACTTAATTTTCTTTTTATAAATATATTATTCTAACTATAATACATCCCCGAAAATAGAAACTTTATAGTCACGTCCAAGAAATATGTCATCAATTAATACCAATTATTAAGTTTTTTCCTTATGTGGATTTCACTATATTAATCATGTCCAAGAAACTTGTCATCAATTAATATCAAGTATTACGTTTTTCTCTTTTTTTGTGGATTTCACTATAATTTGTTTTACATATATTATTCTAGCTAACAAACATCTCGAAAGATACCAAATTACATCAATTAATCAAAAAACATAATCATGTTAAAAAGTCAAACATAATAGTATAGTTATACCTGTAATTAGATTTGCTTGAAAACTTCTATTTTTCTTTTAAAAAAATTATTCTAACATTAAATCCCAACATAATGTGTGTGTTTGAGTCCATAATTTAATGAAGTGTTTTCAAAATTTTCACACCAAATATAGTGTTTTTTTCCTTATATATTATGTAGTTATTATCAGATAATTATTTAAACACTTTGAACCAACCGACCATTTATTCTTTTATAATTATATTATTAAAACCACCATACCTCTCGGAAGATAATAACTTCATAATCACTTTCAAAAAATTTGCTATTAATTATTACTTTCGATTCCTATCATATATTTTGGAGCTCCTTCTTCGTAAGATCTTATAGGGAAGTTATCATATTGCTCAATTAGAACACAAAGTGCGTACCTTTCTCCACAAATCTCTAATATAGACATAGCTAGATAATCACATTCAAGTACTTTTGCTAGGCGAATCTAACAAAATAGTATACAGATCAAATGAATTAAAGATACTAAAACAAAACCAAATATATATATATATATATATATATATATATATATATATATATATATATATATATATATATATATATATATATATATCTGCAACATTATTAATGGGGCTTCTAATTGTTAAAACCAATGAATTTCCCCAATGTTTATCAAAAATAAATAAATAAAAATACACACAACCATATTGCTCAAGGTAATTATTAAAACTATGAATTGAGTTGGTCTGTGTTAGTAAGGACTTATTTGAGTTTCAATATATGCACTAATGAAGGTTTCGAAAGAAATAAAAAGCAGTGTAACCCTTCATCGCTTTCCAGGTTGCAATCACATACCATCAATCTGTGCCAAAAGGAAAGGATTTTTATTGTCTGGTTATCATCTTGCCAACTTTTACATCCAACAAATTGTACCAACAAATTGAAACCATAACTAAACACCATATACTTGTGCCAATATAATAAAGAATAACATAAATATGAAATTGAACCACCAAATTCATGAGTTTGTAATATTTAGTAGAACGGCCGCGGCAAGCCATATTGTCATTAATATTGGACTTTTCAATCAACAAATACAATCAATAAATATAAATGGGATAAGTGAAATACACCAGCTCAATTAATTAAGCTCTGCAGCTTCCCATTCTGCAGACGGATACATTTATACAAACTCGTTCCATCATCCTGATCTAGACTCCCATAGACTCAAAGAGAAACATCTTTGTATTGCACAATTAAAAAACACAAAGAGAAGCTCGTTTTTGGATTACCTGATAATTCTTTAAATGATTTATAGTCCTCGTACTTCACTCTTCCTTAATACAAAGCTGATTTCAAGAACAATAAGTTGTATACGTTACAAAAATTCCAAAAATGATAATATAAAGATTAACAATGAAAAATTGTATTAATCATACCATTAATTTTGTAATCTACAATGAAATTAATCTGTATAATCCTTCATGTTCCACCATTGTTTGGACATGATGATTGCCGAAAAAATAAAATAAAATTCAAACATTATTTTCCTTAAAAAAGAAAAAAAGAAAGTATTACTGAAATTATAATCTCGATTCCCCTTAGAATTTTCCATAATCATATTATACCAATCAAATCACAACCCACCAAAATACCAAGTAATACATCAATACGACCAAAAGCTAAAATTAAGCAATATTAAAAAAAAGGTTCCCAATAAAAAAGGAGAATTATGACATAAAAAATAAGTTTGTTGGACTAATTTCTGAGCAATATCAGAAGAAAATCCCCTATGTCAAAAGAAGAGCATATGACATCAAATTTATTATATTCATGCCTTTGTGCAAGAATCAGCAAGTTTAACAATCAAGAGATTTATAGCTTAAAGCAAACGATATTCAAACACTTTTCTCTCAATGTTATAAAGTTAATACTAAAAAATTAGTCCAACAATCAACCATTAAAAAAACATGGTTAATAGGTTGTCTACGTATCAAATACGTTAAGATCAAATAGAAATGACATTGCCAAAAAATGAAATAATTAACTCAATGAACATACATATTAACTTAATGAACATACATCCATCTGCAATTCACTAAATATGAAAAGTTCAATCCATTTCCTAATATAAAGAAGAACTCCTGTTTACATAACACACCACGTCAAATATTTGTCAGTTTTCACTGGGGCTAGTAAGAAAGGGGAAGAGATAACCTGAATGTAAGCATTATCAAATAGACTAAACACAACACCATTGACAGTAGCTTTCGTAATGACATTTAGCTTGAAAAAGATCCTTCTCCCTAAAATAAGAATTAAACACATGAAAACATTATTACCAATAAAAATAAATTAAGAAAAATAACTAAACAATATACCTATGCTTACTCGGTGGAACCAACCGACAGAGTACTTGATATTTTCTGTCATACTTTGTAAAACAGAAAAGAAAAATACCAAATTAAATATTCAATAAATACATGAAGAAATAAGGTCGAAAATCACAGATCGAATATGAAAGATTTGAAAAAGATTAAAATCGAAAAAAATACAAACACAAATTAGAAAAAGAAAATCAAAGATCGAAAGTAAACAAACCTATAAGATCTTCATTTTAATTGCAGATCATTCTGAAGATTACATTTTCTGAAGCATATCGAGAAAATAGTTCAAAAAATTACATTTTCTGAAGATGTTCAAGAAAATAGCAGATCGAGAAAATAGTAGATTGAGAAAAGCAGATCGACTGATTAATTAATTATAACATTTTCTGAAGATTTTTCAGGAAAAATTATTTGGTGCGGACAAAACGATTTTTAAGGGAAAAAATAGTTGGAAAACAGCGGCGAGAGAGAGAGAGATGGGTGCTTTGAATCGAACTTTTTACACCTACTTTTTATTTAAAAATAAAAAGCTCATCCGCAAGAGAACGGAGCAGTTGTAGGCGGTAAGTTGGACTCGAGTCGAATCACAAGGAAGACTAATCGGAAGTTATTCCGGTGTTTGGTTCTATGAACGAGAAAACGAAAGAAAAGACTAAATTAAACACGCGATCCAATTTGGTTTGGGATTTTCTAACATCTACTGTGAGATTAAGAAAGTGAGGGTTCTAGTGCGCCAGAATCATCTCCACGATCAGGGTTGTCAATCCTGATGGCTCTAAATGACCCTAGGCACTAGACCGATAAATTTAGCCGAAAAACATTAACATAATCAATAGCATAATTTCAACGAAAGCATTTAAACTCAAGCATCAAAGGAATTCAACGGAACAATTACTCTAATAAATATACAATTAAAAACCTGCAAATTACTAAGCATCAAAAACGAGAAAATGAAAGCTTACGAAATTAACCGAGAAAAGTAACGATATTCAAACGAGAAATTAAGCTAAGAACTACAAACTAATCTATCTAACATCTAAAGTCTGAAAAACTAATATAACATCTAAAATCTGAGAAACTAAAATTTAAACAACTGAAAAGTAAAACGGAGATGAAGAACAAACGAGGAGACGAAGACTTGAACTTGCAATCTTTAACTCTTCAACCCGAATCATGTGTGTGATCGAAAGGGGGCAAGAACCGAGGGATCTCTGCAATGTTTGGAACCTTCCTCAAGTTCCAGCACTCAATTATGAAGAAAAAGACGGATTTTTATAAGTTTTCCCAAAAATAACCGCTAAACTACCGAAGGCGTCGATCGACACTTTCCAGGCTCAGCGTCGACGCTTGCCAGGTCTCGGTATCGACGCGTGTGGCTTGCTGGTGTCGGCGCATAGTGCATCGGTCAATAGGGCAGTTGTCGACGCTCACAGAGAGTTTCATCGGCTTAAGGCGCAAGAGCATCGATGGGTGCGTCGGTCAACGCGGGCGGCTCCCGGCGTTGACGCGAGCGCTAGCTGTGGGCATCGGCAGCTAGTGTCGGCACGACTCGGAGACTGGGTAACCTAGTGTCGGACTGGTACCCAGTGTCGGACTGGTACCCAGTGTCGGACTGGTACCCAGTGTCAGCTCAGCACATTGCTCGTCCAATCTTTGTCGTCTCGAAGCTGAAAGAGAAAATTAAACATAATTAGACTATTACTTATAAAATAAAGGAGAAAAACATAAAATGAGATAAGAAACGAAAAATACTAAAAAGAAGAGAGACAAGAAGAATAGAAACCTAAAACCCGACAAAACACACAAAACGCAATGCAAAAACACACGAAAATCACATACAAATATGTACAAATCAACTCCCCCACACTTAGTTTTTTGCTTGTCCTCAAGCAAAACCTAGTCTGGACGTAGACAAGGAAAAGCTAATTACCCAATGACTTAATTACTAATGCATCCAAATGATTCAAGAAGTTAATGCATTAAATCGACTAATAACCCAACTAAAATGACGAAACGATACGTTGAGATAAAAGATTTAGACTAGCTTCCGAACACCTAAAAGTAATGAGTTGACCTCCATGTACGTCACCAATCCATGCCTCGGCCAAAGTCTATCCCTGAACAAACCTCCAAGTCATCACCTGACTAGCCCAGTTATCTATACACCTATTTAACAAAATAATCTAAGAAATAAAAACAAAAACACGACTTGACCTGTACAAGGTTTTCTCTTCTTGTACTTATTTTCTTTTTCTTTTCTTTTTTTTTCTTTTCCTTTTTTATATGAGTACCCATAGAGATGAAGTACTAAACGAGCATAATTTACATCAATCATCAACGAGAGTTCATTGACTCCGATCTTACGATGCTAGGTGCAACTGATAGCATTTTTCAAATTTGCACGTGGAGTTTTAACGCCTCCAAAAATAAAAATAAAAATTACATAAAATCCTATAGAGGGCATCGGAAAACGGGGCTAGTAGAGAGTATTTGACTCTTTGGAACAAAATAAGAATAGAACAGGGGACAAAACACTTCATAGACTCTTTACACTTCATTCCCCAAAATTACAATATTATTCGAACGGAAGTATAAATATCCTAACCAAAGCATCTAACCACGTCACTTCGTCAATTTTCTAGTCAATATCAATACACACAACTCAAATCAACCACAAGAAAGCATACGAACAATTACTAACCAAAGGACAACCCCCCCACACTTAAACCATACAATGTCTACATTGTATAAAATGAAAAATTAAGAAAGGTAAGGTAAAAGGAAGAGAAAGAGAGAGACGTCCCTGAATTCGCACTTGTGGTGAAGAGTCGGGTGTCAAAAATCGTCCAACGAGCCTTAATAATGAAGGCTTGAGTTGCCTCCCAAGAAGCGCTTGCTTAACGTCTCTAGCTCGACGACGTTTCCATTCGATGTCATCCCGGGTCTAAAAATAAATAACGATCATGCCACGCCTTGGTATTATCCAAGAGCAATAATTGGCGATGATAATCACCAAAGCAGGCACAAAAAGTACGTCCCGAGATGCAGAACACTCCAACTAGCTTCGGAGGTTGAAACCGTGAGTAATCGATCACCACGAAGATATCAAAGGGAAATTGTAGCATGGGGTGATCGGGCACCTTCTCGACTATCTCGTCTACCATCTCAAAATCAAGTTTCAACAACGATTTGGGTGGTTCAAAATGTGACTCAATAATCTCACTATCCTCCAAAACTGGCACAACTTCATCATCAAACCGCACGGAAGCGATAATGCCTTCCTCCGACTCTTTCTTCTCACCCGTCAACTCCACCTACTTGCATACATCTTTCAAAAGATCATTAGAGCTTGAACTGTCCTCAACCAAGATGGAATCTTCCACATCAACGATCGGCATCTCCTCATGACAAGGTTGGTCAAACCCGTACGCCTGTTTAACAAGTTGCTCTAATTGAATCTCGAAGCGATCCATGCGTTCATCAATCCGTTGAACCCAATCCGAAATCCTGGTTATATAAGATTTGAATTTCGAGAAAAAGGATATGGACAAATCTTGAGAAGCTGTGGTGTAGAGATCGCCGCTCAGAGTATATTCATGAGTGGTGGGTGGAGTGTAAACGTCGTAGCTCGAAGAATAGAAATCTTGAAATGGTGGAGCATACGATTCAGCACTCGGGTAAGAATCGTCAAAACCCGGATCATAATAGCCACAAGACGGTGTGTACGTATCCATGCTCGGATTACAGCAATATGAAGGACAAGGGCCAGAATAATCAAAAGTATGGGCCCATTCTTGACCGCTCGGAGCATACGGGTCATAATACGATGAAGGGACTTGACAATCGAAAGTTGGAGCATAAGGGTCATCATATGGCAAACTAGCTCGATAGTTTGCCATCTTCAGTTAAAATAATCTCGAGTCTTCAAAAATGTGGCCACAAAGCACAACACTTACAAACCGAGATTAAATGCACCAGAAAGTACAAAAACAACAAAAACAAAAATTACAAATGAATACTAACACAAACAAACAAATAAGCATATTAACAAAGTCACTAAGAGCAAACACCAAAAATCGACGACCTTTAGCCTTCTCCGACAACAACGCCAAATCTTGAACCGAATGTTTTACACCTACTTTTTATTTAAAAATAAAAAGCTCATCTGCAAGAGAATGGAGCAGTTGTGGACGGTAATTTGGACTCGAGTCGAATCACAAGGAAGACTAATCGGAAGTTATTCTGGTTTTTGGTTTTATGATCGAGAAAACGAAAGAAAAGACTAAATTAAACACGCGATCCAATTTGGTTTAGGATTTTCTAACATCTACTGTGAGATTAAGAAAGCGAGGGTTCTAGTGCGACAGAATCATCTCCACGATCAGGGTTGTCAATCCCGATGGCTCTAAATGACCGCTAAATTTAGCCGAAAAACATTAACATAATCAATAGCATAATTTCAATGAAAGCATTTAAACTCAAGCATCAAAGGAAATCAACGAAACAATTATTCTAATAAACATACAATTAAATACCTGCAAATTACTAAGCATCAAAAATGAAAAAATGAAAGCTTACGAAATTAACCGAGAAAAGTAACGATATTCAAACGAGAAATTAAACTACGAACTACAAACTAATCTATCTAACATCTAAAGTCTGAAAAACTAATATAACATCTAAAATCTGAGAAACTAAAATTTAAACAACTGAAAAGTAAAACGGAGACGAAGGACAAACGAGGAGATGAAGACTTGAACTTGCGATCTTTAACTCTTCAACCCGAATCATGTGTGTGATCGAAAGGGGGCAAGAACCGAGGGATCTCTGCAATGTTTCGAACCTTCCCCCAAGTTCCAGCACTCAATTGTGAACAAAAAGACGGGTTTTTATAAGTTTTCCCGAAAATAACCGCTAAACTGCCGAAGGCGCGATCGACGCGTGCCAGGCTCAACGTCGACGCTTGCCAGGTCTCGGCATCGATGCGTGCAGCTTGCTGGTGTCGGCGCATAGTGCATCAGTCGACAGGGCAGTTGTCGACGCTCACAGAGAGTTTCATCGGCTTGAGGCGCAAGAGCGTCGAAGGGTGCATCAGTCGACGCGGGCGACTCCCGGCATCGACATGAGCACTAGCTGCGGGTGTCGGCAGCTAGTGTCGGCAGGACTCCGACACTGGGTAACCCAGTGTCGGACTGGTACCCAGTGTCAAATCAGCACGTTGCTCGTCCAATCTTCGTCGTCTCGAAACTGAAAGAGAAAATTAAACATAATTAGACTATTACTTATAAAATAAAGGAGAAACACATAAAATGAGATAAGAAATGAAAAACACTAAAAAGAATAGAAACAAGAAGAATAGAAACCTAAAACCCGACAAAACACACAAAACGCAATACAAAAACACACGAAAATCACACACAAATATGTACAAATCACGCTTGATACTACACAAAACCCTACTTTTTCAAATTCTCAATGCCTAAATTAATGGGATCCAAAATTAAATAAATATTTTAATCACACCGCGCAACATATTGCTGAGCTCTGTTCCTGTTGGCAGCCTTCTTCTGCTCTAAAATAGTAAGCTTTTGCTTTTTTGCCAAAGCACATTCCTCATTTCTCTTCTGATTCTCAAGAATAGACTATTGAAAAAGTTTATCCTCCCTTTTTAGCCATCTCTATAAACATAAAATAATCAAAAATATTAATTATTTCAAACAATAATAAAATTATTTATTTATTAATTAAATAAAATCCTCCAAATAATTGAAGACAAAAAACCATAGATTTAAGAAAAAAGAGATTTGCAATTTTTGGGAATTGAAGAAACAATTGAAGCTAAACATCTTATATCCAAATAATTGAAGATAAAAAACCGCAGATCGACAAATATTTAAGCACAGAAAATCGAAAATCTGCAAAATAATTACTAATTGGAATAAAAGATATATAAGCCATAGAAAATCGTAGATCGAAAACTAATTTCAGCACTCTTACTTACGATCAATTCAATTATCAAGAGTTATGGTGTTGGGGGAGGCAGAACTGGACCTGGGATGCCGGCGACTTGACGGCGACGCCGTGCCAGCAGATGCCGCCGCGGCACATTTCGTGGTCGTGTTCCCGCGCCACCATTAGCGCTTGCGTCACCTTGCGTAACACATCCCAAGTGAGGCTCGCATCAGGATCGCCGCCACGACCGTCGTGGAGAGGATGAGGACCTTATAAATAAATAATACGAAAGAACCCTAGTTTATCTGAAAAAAGGCATCCAAGATTCATCAGTTTTGTAGAGCAAATGGATATAGCGGCGAGATCTCAGGAACAGCGGCGAGATATGGGGCGATAGATATAAAAAAAGCCTAGCTTTGCCCTAGTAGATTTGGCATTTGTGCGAAGATGAAACAAATATAACAAATCTAATATATACCATATAATTCAGATGAATATAATTTGACGGCACACACAAAATATTTTGACGGCGAGAGGAAAAACTGTGAGGTAGATTTTGGCCGCAGTGAGGGGAGAGTTTGAGAGAAAAATGAGTTTCCAAACCCTAGATTTCTGACACAGGGAAACAAATGAAAAAAATTTCTATTTTATACCTAGTCAAAAAAAATAAAAAAAGGTAGCTTTTAACCCGAGCCACTCGAGTATGACTACTTCACAGTTTGTTCAACCATAACTAGCTTTCAAAAGGTAGCTTTTGATTGCAACCATAACTATTTTTATTTTCTTATGAAACTATTTCAAACACAATGGTGTATTGTTTGTTCACATCTACAACTATTTTTTATCACTATCGATAAGTATGCAACATATATAATTATTCATGTTATTTATTTAACGTGTTTTGAATCTATTAGTTCTAGGCATGTTTCATGGTAGCGTGGAGAGTGTGTATGGAGCTTTATAAAGCATGGACATCGACAAGGATTTGGTGTCATTGTCATATGAATGGCCGAAGCACGTTTTATGTGCATGTTATAGAAGCCGCAAACCAAAAGACGCAAAAAAGTCTTAGATGTGACTGTAAAGCAAATCAAAACACTTTAAAGACAAATGATGGTACATGAAAGATCACGAAAATGAATGAAGAACACAATCATGGATTATTACCAAACCACTCGATTTTGATGCCTTGTTACAGAAGTCTACCTGCTCACTTAAAGAGAAAGTTTGAAGCTCACAACATTGCTAGGATACAAACATTTAAGAGTATCTCACAGGATCAGGTTGAAGCTAGAGGTCCTAACAGCTTACCATGCCATCTTAGGGATTTAGAAATCACATTGAAAAGGCAAGAAAGTTAAGAATAACCGACCGAAATGTTGAATCCATGAGAAGTACTTTTTCAAGGCTGCATCGCACCCACCTAAACTTTTTTATTTGATAGACATTGATGATCATGGAAGATTACTTAATATGATGTGGATTCACCCTCGAGGAAGAGCAACATACCGGGACTTCCACATCATAGTGTGCTATGACACAACCTACCTCGTTAATAAGAACCAGATGGAATGTACGATTGTTGGGATCAAATAACACCATTAGTCCATCCTCTTAGGGTGTTGTTTGCTATCGAGTGAAGACACGAAGTATTTGAAATAGATCTCCAAAAACTGGCTTGAAGCAATGGGTGAGATTCAACCTACGTGTGTCATGACCAATTAAGTCGACAATATTTGGATTGCGTTGAGGGATGTAATGCCTTTGCTAATGCAATGGTGTTTGTAGCATATCATGAGAAAGGTAAAAAAGAAGTTCATGGGTTTTCCTGATAAGGATCATGCCAGAGCTGAATTCAAGGTTATCATTTACAAAAGCATATCGATTGAAACATTTGAGAATAGGTGGTAAGGCTTTATAGCTAAGTACAGAGTCGAGAGAAATAGATAGCTTACAAATTTGTACGAGTGTCGAGAATGTTGGGTCCAGTGTACTCCACCCATATGTTCTACGTTGGCATACGTTCAATGCAAAGGAGTGAGGGCATGCACGCCTATTATGATTCTTATGTCAAACATTGTCATACCCTGTCAGTCTTTCTTGAACAATACAAACTAGCTGTATCTGGTAAAGTTGGTGTTGAGCTCAAGAAGGATTACGATTCGAAGGCGAAGACCTTTAAGAGAGTAACACAATATGAATGGGAGGTGCAATATCATAATGTATACACTAATGCAATCTAAAATATATTCCGCGAGTGTACGAAGTTAATGCACTGCCATGTTATTAACCAAGAGGATGTCCAAGTCGGCATAGAAGGGATTTTTATCTGGGAGATATCAAATTAAAAAGTGTTAAATTACGTTGTTGAGTATAGACCAAAAGGCAAATACTTGGAATGCAACTGTAGGAAGTTCTAGAGTGAGGGCATATTTTGCTGCCATATTCTGACAGGGTTGGGTTAAGAGTCTATTCGCCAAGAACATAAAAGTTATATCCTTGAACGATCGAGGAAAGACGTCTTCAAACCCCATTCAGGTATTTTATTAACCAGAGGTTACCCACACATGATGGGAGAATAAATGGCCTACTAAGAAGTTAAAAACTATTTCATTGAGTGCGCTGATGCTTCTTTAGGTGATTCCACAAAAATGGAGCTCATTAAACATAGATGTACTGAATTAAGGGAGATCTACGTGGCATGCCACCCTACAGTCCCTTTGTTTCATTGGAAGTAATCTGGTTATCCTTACACATAAGGCCCGCCTATTTTAGATCTTGACGTGTTACGGACTCTGGTAGGCCAAGATAATATGTCTAATGTCGAAATGAATATATACTTGAAATGGAAATAGAAATTAAAGACAAAATGGCCAAAACAATAAAACTTGCAATGTTGGTGGAAGGTGACAAGTTGTGAGTAGCGTTATTGTTAGGACTCAGGGAAACATTAATTTATGGAATTTTAGCAACTAGATTTGAATGGCTTATGTTTTACTGCCATGTATTATTATTGCCCTAGTTACTGTGGTAGTGTGCTTATTTTATTTGTTTTGGGAGCCGAAGTTGTTGCTAGAACTCAAGCCTTGTGTTGTCTTAATATGATTTTTGTAACTTGTTTTATTTGTTTTGGGAGTCAAGCCGTTACTGGAAATCCGTCCTTGTTTTGGACTATTGGATTCATGTAATCTAGTTTTGGGAATCACATCATCAGTTGTTGAAAATCGGTCCTTGTGTTGTCTTTAAGATTCGTGCAACTTATTTGTATGGGTTATGTGACTTGTTGCGCATAGTTGTTCTCATTTTTTCGTAGCTTATTTATTTTATTTATTTGTCTTGGTACTCACATTGCTGGTTGCTGGAACATAGACATTGCATTTTCTTTTAAAAGGATTCGCACAACCTATTCTAAATGGATTATGATCATTGTCTGGAATAGTCATTATTCTCGTTATTGTAGTTGCTTGTATATTTAATGTGTTTTGGTAGTCACATCACCTTTTGTTTGTAACTCTCAGTCCTTGCGTTCAAAATTGTTTTGGATTGGCACAACTTATTCCAAGATCATATTTCATTTTAAAATGGTTTAAGGTAAGTGTGAATTACATGATACTCAAATAAATCTAAAATGAATATTCAGTACATAAAACCTCTTTTGCATGACATTATGTTCTCACTGGGAAATAAATAAATCTAAAAAAGAATGTTCAGTACATAAAATTAACTGAAAAAGTAAACATCTTCTGCATGGCGAATTGTTCTCATCATAATCTATATAAATTTACTTAGGACGAGGTGGAACTCCGTTCACGCTTTTGAGCTCTCGGTTGTCGACCTATGCCAATGTTGGTTTTGCCTTTGCATTTTTTACTTTTGACCTTTGCCACTCTACTTCACTTGTTACAATAGTTTGTTCTCTTTTTGGAAAACCAAATAAGCCAACATTTTTGTTCTAGCTTTGTTGATAAACCTTCTATCTTCTCACTTGGTACAATAGGCTTCAAGGATGTATCTGCTCCATATATAAGCACAAAAGTAGGCCACAGTTATGAGTGTCCAACTGCTGAGGCATGCAGGGCGTCTTCCACTCAGAAGTCTCAAAGTTGATACCACTCCCACAATGACCATAAGGTGAATTACATATCACCATGTCTCCAAGTGCTCGGTAAACACCATTTAAATTGTCCTTGTAAGAGGATTTTACGTTGTTCAAGAAAAGGAAGTGTTTCCTCACAACCTCAACTACATGCAAGATCAAATGCCCTCCGCCAGTGTAGGAAGGAAGAATTACCAATAAACAAATAATAAAAATTGTTAATTTAAGAGCGAAATTGTTGGTGTACAAAATGTCAGACGATCAGTAATGCTGTCTAATTAAATTGTGAAGGGATACACGACGTGTTCTCACGACATAAAGGATATCAATCCAAATTGTTGCATATAAAATCCTGAACCACCTCATCATCGGGTATGTTATTTTCATTCCTCGCCTTATCTATTGTCAACATCTGCAGGGATTAACCAAAGAAGTGTATTTATGATATCTATGAGTATGCAGCTAGATCACAACAAATAATGTTCTTACCCACACCTAGGAAGGAATACAAAACCTCTTCATCAATCTAGTTGCATACTCCTTACAATTGACAAAGTTCCCCTAAGCATCAATCCAATTGCTATGAAAAAGTCCTCTGGGCATGCAGCCAAGGAGGTCATACCTTCTTAGTGTGGTCCAAATGTCATCAACCATTAGCAAGTATCTGAAAATTTTGGAAGAAAAAGTAATTGATAATATCTGAATATTTAATCAATTAAACGTATAGTATTGAAAAATACGTAAGGATTAGCAAATACTCATTCTCAAATCGAGAAAACTTTGAGAACCTCTAGGCTTCATCTTCCTGATATTTCTCGCCTGCTCATTAACATCCGCATGTATCACAACTTCCAAAGCGAGATTCCTATTGGTTGCCTCCTTGCCTACACAGGTAAATTTAATTATAGGTCTACATAAGTACGTAAGGAATTGATAATAAAGATGCACGCACCCCAGAGGTATAGGTAAGCAAACCTATTCAGGCTTCTCGATGTGATTTCATTACAGTTGATAAGGAGCGCACTTGCATTAGTGACATCGTCAAATATATTTGCTCCAGGCTTTCAACTGCAAGAATGCATTTCTCTAATATGTCATGAATTATTTTTTAACTGTAATAGATATTGGAATACAAAGAAATATTTTATAATACGTGAATCATTAGCCAATGAAACAAACATGCAATTAATAGGTAATCACTCACCCATTCTCCACCATCTTGATTGAGGACTTAAAACAAAATCGTGATCGAAACTTTCCTTGTTGAGGAACCTCATAGCACCCGTAGGTGCCTTTAAATATAATTTCATATCAAGAATATGATGGGCTCCCACCTCATTCTTTCAGCATTCCTCAGCCCCTCATAAGCGTCAACTTTGTTCTCGGTTGTGCTCATTGCTGTCATAATTCTAGATAACTACTGAATATAAAACACATTGGTATCATTTTTATTCATTGAGAAAAAATCAATGGGCGCGGAGCATAGAAGACTTTGTTCTCCTTCTTTTGTGCTTTCACCACCCTCGATTTTCTCCCAGACGTTATCCCACCCACACGAATTCATTTCTAGATTCAACTTCCCATTCTCATCAACACGATCATCTGCAATGCATAATTAACATTTAAGACACAACATATGTGTACCCATAATTATGCACAACAAATATGATATTTTAGCAATTACATACCACTAGTGGTTGTTGGGGTTTCACCCACATCTACCTCTCACATCATCGTTCCCGTCATTGTCATTCTCTACATCCTCCTCATGTGCATCATCTGCAATGCATGAATAACACACCAGATAAGATAAATGAGTAACCACAATAGCTTGTATTGGTTTTTGGTTGTCTTGTGACCTTTTACGATTTTTCTGTTATTGATTGATTCTTTAGTTATTTACATGGGGAGGGTACTCTTTACCATACAAGGGTTTCTCCCACAAGGGTGGGTTTATCTCGGGAGATTTTAACGAGGCCTAAACAAGTGCTTTTTAATTGAAGGATTGACGTTGTGATCCTTGTAAATACTTGACTCTCTTTTCCTCTCTTTAATATATATTTTTCGATTTTATTAAAAAAAACACAATACTTTTTGTCGAAATATAATGCTTCTATGACATCATACCACAAGTGGCATTGATTCTACTCTCATTGTTTCCATCTTTGTCGTTCTCTCCAACCTCCTCTGACACAACATCTGCAATGCATTAACAACACATCAGAGAAGATGAACATGTAACCATAATAAATTATGTAAAAAGATAACAGTGACACGACATCATACCACTAATGGTCATTCGGGCTGCACCAATTGAGTTGATTCTACTCTCATTGTTCTTATATTTTGTTCTCTACAACCTCCTCTGGCATATCATCTACAACACATGAATATAAATCAAAAAATATGAACATGTAACCATCATACACTATGTACAAAGATAATAGTGGCATGACATCATACTACCAATGGCATTGATTCCGTTCTCATCATTCTCTCCATCCTCCTCCTACTGAGCATCTCTGACGAACATGTAACCACAATAAACTATGTACACAGATAACAGTGATACAATGGCATATTGCTAGTGGTTGTTCGGGCTGCACCAGTTGATTTGATTCTACTCTCATCATTTTCATCTTTGCCATTCTCCACACCCTCCTCCAGCACAATATCTACAATGCATAAATATAAATTAGAGAAGACAAACATATAACCAAAATATAATATGTACAAAGATAATAGTGGCACGACGACATGCCACTAGTAGTCATTTGTGTTGCATCAGTTGGTGCCACTTTCCTCTCATTATTCCTATCTTTACCATTCTCCGCAAATTTCCCCATCTTGATCATCTACAACGCATGAATAATACAGTAGAGAAGACAAACATGTAACCAAAATACATTACGCGCAAAGATAATAATGGCACGATGTCATACCACCAGTGGCGTTGATTATGCTCTCATCATTCTTGTCTTTGTCGTTCTCTCTATCCTCCTCTTGCGCATCATTTGCAAGGCATGAATAACAAGGATTAAGCTGAGTTTAATTGTAATTCAATTAGGAGAGTAGAAAGTATCACACCCCAGACAGATATGATGAATAGGATGGATTGAGACAATATTTTGTAAATACATAATTATCTTGAATATGTTAACCAGTTTTTCATTTTCCGATTGCCTAGAAGGGATAAAAGAAAGATCTTGTTGTTTCTTCAACAATTTCCAATCTCTAGTGGACTTTTCAGTAGGATTCGATCCCAGATGAAGTTCTGACCATCTATCAGAGAAAAAGGAATGAACTGATCTTGTAGGATACTTTCCGGAAGCAGATGATTATCAGAGAAGGTGAACATGTAACTATAATATATTATGTACAAAGATAATAGTGGCATAACATCATACTACCAGTGGCTATTTGGGCTACACCAGTTGAGTTGATTCTGCTCTCATCGTCCCCATCTTTATCATTCTCTGCAACCTCTTTCGACACAACATCTAAAACACATAAATACAAATTAAAGAAGATGAACAAACTTAATTGGTATTTTTTAAAGAGCTTATCTCATAGATTCGACAATGAAAAAATACATAAAATACTCCAACATCTCTCCTAATTACATTTCCCCCATCGTAGAACACCCCTTGGTTATCGGTAGGGTCGGTTCACGGTCATGAAACTGTTACCCTTCATGATGATCCCCCTGTCGTCCCCGCGCCCACTTTTGGTTCCTTGCCGGCGGCCAGGGCTCTCACTCCATCGTTTGCAGTGCAGATCCCACCTTTTTGCATTTTTGGCAGCCATGACCCTATCAACGTCCCCCCGGCTTTACCTTTTCCCGCTGCGACGGTGCAGATCCAGTTGGCGGTGCCTGGTTCTCACCTAGACAATTTTAGGGTTACGCAAAGCCTCGATGATCCTTCTCCTGCGATGGACCCCCCTCACACTACGGCAGTGCCATCTACCTCGGCGGCGAACTTTTCCTTCCCTGCTGTGGCTAAGGTTACGCCTGAAACTGCTCACTCTTCTCGGTTTCAGCTGCTTTTTTCGACTCCCTATCCCTTGCTTGCGATGCAAGTCTTCACTTGCTCCGTGCCTTCAGATTTTCCGACGGCTTCTATTCCTTCTTTCCCGGCTGCGTCTGCTCCGACTTTCTCGGTCGGTCCTCTGGCCGCGCATCACCAACCCGCTATTAGGGTCTCTCATGCAAGGAAGCCCACATACTCCAGCTTTGTCTCATCGCGGATGGGTCCCAGTGCCTTTTGTGCTGCCCCAAGCCAAGGCGGCTTCTCTAACAGCCCAACAAATTATTTTGCCCCAAGCCTAGGTGGCTTCTCCAGTAGCCCAACAACTTGTTTTTCCCCAAGCCCATCGGGTTTCAAAGACTACATCCAACTCTTCCTCTTCCCATGGTAACGATGGCCCTATTCTTTCGAGCAACCCGATCCCAGCTGCCCAGCCTGCTCCCATCCTACCTAGCCTGTCTCCAGTGGACTACTCCTCAGGGTCACCTCCGATCAAGAAAGGAGAATACTTCTCGGTCACCATTGATGAATGTCCTTACCAAAATTTCATTTCTATTTTACATGATTCGCTTATCGACCATCTCTTTCAACCCAAAGGATCGAAACACCTTTCGCTTGATGAAGTCAAAGATGCCTTAAAAGTCACATGGAAGATCACCGGACCATGAAGATGTTGGTTTCGCTATAATCGTACGGGGCCTTCGCAGCGAATTTTTAAAATTTTTAATTAATTAAAACAATATATATATATCAAATATATATATATATTAAACACCATAGATTTCATTAGAGATTTTAACGATCGTCATTTTTATTATTTTGTATCTTTCGATATCTTCAAGGCGACGATTGAGAGGGAATTAATTCCCGGTTATGTGACTAACACCAAAACTTCCTCGCTGTAGAGATCAAGCGTATCCCCTCTAATCGGGTCCACCTTTTGATTGCGACACCGGAAAAATTCTTCGCTAGTAGAATCGTTCCGTTTTCAAATTGATTATAGGAATAACAATTAATCCAACAATCAAAAATTGGTTGAAGATTAATTATTGTAGATGAAAGACCAAAATAAAATATAAAAACTTGTAATCTATTCTTCTCCGTTTTCGAAAAGCTTGAAAAAGAGAGGGGACGACTAATTCTCAAAGATATAAAACCTTTTGGTTTTGTTTTGTGGAATCAATGAAAATGACGGCTGACTTCTCTTCTTTTCTTATATATATATATATATTTATATTAGATTAGTTAGGTTAAGATTAGGTCTAATCTTAATCAACTAATTAATCAAATAATAATTAAGAAAAGAATTCTTCCATAAGTCATCCGTCTCCTTTTAAAATAAAGATTATGACTTGGTCCCAGTTACCTTTTATATAAATATTTATATCATATATAAATATATAATATAAATTAATTTTATTTTAAAGTCTTCTATTATTCTAGTGGATTTCTACAATTAGGGCCTACTAGAAAAATTACATGGACTTGGATTTAGAATCCAACTAATTAATTAATTAATTCCATGAATTTAAATTAATCAATCAAATTGACTAATTTAATAGATTCCTTTAATTGAGATTTCTAATCAAATTAGATTTAATTACATAATAAAATTATATAATCAAATGTTCAATCCAACAATTGAATTAAATTAAAATCTCATTTAATTAATCCAAATTAATCAATTATTCCAACCATTGGAGTTATCAATCTTGAAATGTCAACAACCAAAATTATGTGTGACCCTTTTTGGTTCATGACTAACACTAGCAGTAGGCTTATAACTTTTATAAGTTTATAACTAACAATTTATTATATTAATTAATCTAATTAATTAATTCTCTTGAGATTAACTCTTTAATTTCAAGAACCTACAAATCACGGCAACATCTAGCAAGTAGCATGACTACCCAGTGTTAGGTGAAATAGCGAGTAAACCTATTTCAATTGCAAGTCTATACATGTACGATACTTTCGACAACTAGTTTCCCGATTAAATCTTGGGCATGAATTTATAAGTCGAAACTCAATTGATTTAATAACTGTGACTTCATTTAAAGTTTAAGTAATTCATTTATGAATCAATATTCATCGTGCCCTAGCCAAGGTCTTTTAATCACAAACTATGAAAATTCACAGGATACTCTCTTGTCCATAGACAAGTGTCGAGTTCTATGTTGGCTACAGACAAACCTCCATGCACATCGATACAATACCCAAAATACCCCTTTTACGACTGTCAGGCAATCAAAAGATAAATCTAAGTATTGCACAATGTGCACAAGGCTACCATCGTACCTCAAGTCAAGGACTAATCATGTACTATTGCAATATGGAAATTCTTATTCGACAGACAAAACTTCTAGTTAAGAATTTCCATCGGGTCATGTTCAATGAACTTGTTCTCCAACAAGCACCCACATATATGCACTCGCGTCACAACGTTGATGTTAATGGAATGCAACATCCTTGTCTTACAAGCATGCATCATATGCGCAAGTCTTACTGGGCTATTCAATGTCCTTTCTCGAAAAGCCCATTGACTTGGAATAAGTTTAAGACCGAAACCTTAGAGACATGTTCCATGATTGCCATCGTATGCGCAACCATATCCCATAGTTTAAATTGGTCTCAGGACTTTATCATACGCACAATTATAACAAAAGCGAAAACATAAGATAAAGAAAGTTGCCTTTTTAATATAATTCCAATAAAATCATTATACAAGTAGAATGAAATCCAATTTAATTGGAACGTCAAGCACTCTACTCTAACAGAAGATTCATTCCACTTGGTAAAGGATTCTTCAGCATCTCATTTTCCTCGGCCGATGACAGGGCACACGCGTTTGCCAAAACCTCTTGGAAGTTATGTTCTAATTCTATTCGGCTTTTCCCTTGGACTCCAAACTTCAACCTGTATAAAATCCTCTCGGATTTTCCACAGGTTTGGATTCTTATATATGAATTGCTAATTGAATATTAGGACCGTTCATTTATCTTAAATATTACTAGAGTTGTTGGCACTCCGTTACAAATTGCTGAGCGTTCTGTTAATGGATCGGTTGGCCATTTCGTTCGTGTGTTTGTTGAGATTAACCTTGAAAATACCCTGCATGAGACTGTGATGATTGAACGTGAAGGATATTGCGGGTATATTTCCATCGGATATGAGAACCTGCCGAATTTTTGTTCTTGTTGTAAAACGGTTGGGCATCTTGTTGGTTCTTGCCCTTCTTACAAACCTCGTGCCATTCAGAACGTCAACAGAGATGATTAGCATACGATTAACACTAGAAGCTGTCGACGTTTTTCCCTTCTCTAATCAAGTGGTATCGCCTCAAGATGTGTTTGGATCTTGGGTGTGATCTCGGTTCTTTTGCTTGCGCTATAGCCCCATTATTGTCACAATAAATTATTGTAGGATCAACAGCGGATGGAACTACATCCAGCCCTTGGATAAAGTTCCGCATCCAAACAGCCTCTTTTGTTGCATCTGATGCAGCAATATATTCAGCCTCTGTAACAGAGTCTGCAGTCGTTTCTTATTTGGAACTTTTCAAATTGACTGCTCCTCCATTCAAAGTGAATATAGATCCAGACATTGACTTTGAGTCATCTACATCGGATTGAAAACTAGAGTCAGTGTATCCCTCTAGTTTCAATTCTCCATTGCCGTATATCAAGAATATATCCTTAGTTCTTCTCAAGTACTTAAGGACCTTCTTAACGGCGCTCCAGTGTTCGAAACCTGGACCTTCAGGTCTAGTACATAACATTGCATACATAATGCTCCCAATCGTGGATGCATAAGGTACACGAGCCATCTTTACTCTTTCTTCAGGTGTCTTTGGAGACATAGCCCTAGAAAACTGGAAAAGTTCTCATTTGGGAGGTATCCACGCTTGGATTCCTCCATGCTAAACCTTTTTAGCACTTTGTCTATGTACATGGACTGGGATAGTCCGATCATCTTTCGCGATCTATCTCGATAGATTTTTATACCAAGGATAAAAGATGCATCTCCCAAGTCCTTCATGGAGAACTGCTTAGACAACCAAGTCCTCGTTGATTGCAACATCCCTACATCATTCCCAATGAGTAGAATGTCATCAACATAGAGTACAACAAAAAAAAACTGCCCTCCCACTAACCTTCTTATAGACACATGGTTCATCCGGATTCTTATGAAAATCAAACCTTTTGATTGTTTCATCAAATCAGATGTTCCAACTCCTCGAAGACTGTTTGAGACCATAAATGGATCTCTGGAGTTTGCAAACCTTTTGCTCACTCCCACTGGATATGAAGCCCTCTGGCTGCTTCATATATATCTCTTCCTTAATATTTCCATTAAGGAAAGAACTCTTCACATCCATTTGCCATATCTCGTAGTCATAATACGCAGCTATGGCTAACAGGATCCGAATGGACTTAAGCATCACTAATGGTGAAAAAGTTTCCTCATAATCAACGCCTTGTTTCTGAGTATAACCTTTTGCAACTAAACGTGCTTTAAAGGTACTTACCTCTCCATCTACTCCAAGCTTCCGCTTGTAGACCCATTTGCAACCAATGGGAACAATTCCTTGTGGTGGGTCCACCAAGGTCCATACCTTGTTGGAGTACATGGAGTCCATTTCGGACTGCATTGCTTCTTGCCATTTTTTCGAGTCAATGTCAGACATTTCCTCTTCATAGCTTCTTGGATCACTATCCAAAAGGAGTCCCTCTTCTTTGTTCTCTAACAAAAGGTTCATCCTCTCAGGATCCCTTGAAACCCTTACGTATTTTCGAAAAGGTTGTGCTACAGATGGTCCAGCTTCAGCTGGTGTGCTATTTACGGTAACCTGTGGGATACTTTGTGGTTCATGAACTTCATCAAGTTCTACAACTCCGCCACCCCTTTCAGAAAGAAACTCTTCTTCAAGGAAAGTAGCATTCCTCGAAACAAACACCTTTTGTTTCGAAGGGTCATAGAAATAGTATCCTATAGACTCTCTTGGATACCCCACAAACTTACATAAGATGGATCTCATGTCCAACTTATCTCCCACTTGAAGCTTCACGTAAGCATCACACCCCCATGCTTTTAGGTATTTGTAGGAAGGTGACTTCCCATACCATATTTCATAGGGTGTATTGGGTACGGCTTTACTTGGCACCCTATTTAATAGGTATGCCGCCGTCTCTAAGGCATAGCCCCAGAATGAAAGAGGTAAGGAAGTGCAACTCATCATTGATCGAACCATATCCAACAAAGTTCAATTTCTACGCTCCGAAACTCCATTCAATTATGTTGTTCCGGGAGGTGTCCACTGTGAGAGAATACCATTCTCTCTTAGATAATCAAGAAACTCAGTTGATAAGTATTCACCTCCTCGATCTGATCGAAAAGTCTTAATACTACGATCACTTTGTTTCTCTACTACACATCTGAATTCCTTGAACTTTTCAAAGGCCTCAGATTTATTCCTCATAAGTTATACATAACCAAACCTAGAATAATCGTCGGTCAAGGTTATGAAGTAGTGATAGTTCCCTCTCGCACTAACACTTAGCGGACCACATACATCTGTATGGATCAAATCCAATAGACCTTTGGCTCGTTCCACTTGTCCAACAAATGGTGGTTCAGTCATCTTTCCTTTAAGGCATGACTCACATGTTGGCAATTTTTGCTCTCCCTTAAGGTCGAGTTTTTGCCCCAACCTGTGTATCCTTTTTTCGAAAATGTGACCTAATCTAGCATGCCAAAGTGTGAAAGAACTTTGATTATCTAACTTCCTTTTATTTTGTTGAATTGTGAGAATGGGTTCACTTGGGGAAATGGTGTATAAATAATTCGTCAAATAACCGGAATATATAAAAGAAGAGTCTTTGAAAATGGAACAACTTCCATTCTCAATAACAAGTCTAAAACCTTCTCTGTCCAAAACAGGTACAGAGATAATGTTTCTGATAATATCCGAAACATAAAGACAATTATTCAAACACAATTTAAAACCATTATCCAAAGATAAATAAGCAATCCTTATTGATAATGCAGCAACTCTTGCTCCATTCCCCATTCTAAGGACCGTTTCCTTTCTGTCCAAGTGCCTACTTCTTGACATTATCTGCAAATCATTGCAAATGTGTGAGCCACAACCGGTATCCAATACCCAAGAAGTATCATTAACAGATAGGTTAACTCCAACAAAATATATACCTGAACTTTTCAGGCTTGCAAGATATTCCTTGCAATTCCTCTTCCAGTGCCCTGCTTTTCCGCACTGAAAGCACTTGTCATCAACTTGAGAATTAACCTTTTTCTTACCATTGTCCTTTAGCTTCTTGTTGGGCTTAGAGGAACTCTTTCCTGTCCACTTCCTTTTCTTTGGCTTTCCAGCCTTTGATTTGGAAAAAGATCCAACAAGCATGACCGGCTTATCCTTTTTGATGGTGGATTCAGCCGTCTTCAACATGTTCAATAATTCAGGGAGACTATTCTCCATGTTGTGCATGTTAAAGCTGACAACAAATGTGTCAAATGAGGGAGGCAAAGATTGCAATAAAAGGTCCACATAGAGTTCATTATCCATAATGACTCCAAGGGACTCGAGCCTTTTAATAAGAGTTATCACCTTCAGCCATGGTCTTGGACTGAAGAGCCCTCAGTCATACGACACCTGAAAAGCTCCTTAGATATCGAATATCTTTCTTGCCTTTTCCTCTCACCATACAACTCTTGCAGGTGGAGAAGGATCTCAGAAGCATTATCTAAAGCTTCATTCTGCCTTTGCAACTCATTTGACATCGATGCCAGCATGTAGCATCGAGCTTGCAGATTGTCATCACTATGACGAACATATTCTGCATACTCATCTGATGTCTTATCCTCAGGCTCTGGAGGAGGCGATTTGTCAAGTACATAGGCCTTTTTCTCCAAGCTTAGGATAAGCTTAAGGTTTCTCAGCCAATCAACAAAGTTCGGGCCAGTTAGTTTGTTTTGATCAAGTATGGATGAAATTGGATTCTTAGCCATTTTAGTAGAGTTATCTACAAAAATAAAAAAAGCAGAAAATGTGTGAGTTATTGGAAATTATATTCATTTAACATAAGGTCTGTAATATTAAATGTCTCCCACTATTTTATTCAAATTTTATTAACCCCATAATAAAAATTCGGAAAAACAAATTCTCTTAGTGGGCTTGAAGTCCAATATAAATGTTTCACACCCCAATAATATGAGCCCATGAAAATTCATATTGGTAGTTAAATCTTTGACAATTTTATCAATATACAACCTTCAAGAATATTTTGCCTCACTATTTCTCATACACCCCAATATTATGAGCCCATATGGTACTAAGTGTCAAACATAACCCATCAAACATTCATGTAGATGGAGCATCAAGATTTCCCACGACTCGTGGCCAATATAAAGACGAGTCCATCCCACGAGCATCTCAATGCTTGGTAGAGATCACAGCTTTCCAACACAAGATCACTCCACGATTAATGGCCAGTGACCAAGTGCGGTAGCATCGTCATGTCTTCTACCTTTGATGAAAGGCATGGAAAGATAAATCCAACATAACTTGTGTTAGAGTAGAGTGCCCGACGTTCCAATTAGATTGGATTTCATTCTAGTTGTATAATGATTTTATTGGAATTATATTAATAAAGGCAACTTTATTTATCTTATATTTTCGCTTTTATTATAATTGCACGTATGATAAAGTCCTTAGACCAATTTAAACTATGGGATATGGTTGCGCATACGATGGCAATCATGGAACATGTCTCTAAGGTTTCGGTCTTAAACTTGTTCCAAGTCAATGGGCTTTTCGAGATAGGACATTGAATAGCCCGGTAAGACTTGCGCATATGATGCATGCTTGTAAGATAA
>BMAC01000923.1:76065-86980 GCA_014905375.1 Phtheirospermum japonicum | reverse complement strand
TTGTCCATAGACAAGTGTCGAATTCTATGTTGGCTACAGACAAACCTCCATGCACATCGATACAATACCCAAAATACCCCTTTTACGATTGTCAAGCAATCAAAAGATAAATCTAAGTATTGCATGATGTGCACAAGGTTACCATCGTACCTCAAGTCAAAGGATTAATCATGTACTATTGCAATATGGAAATTCTTATTCGACAGACAAATCTTCCAGTTAAGAATTTCCATCGGGTCATGTTCAATGAACTTGTTCTCCAACAAGCACCCACATATATGCCACTCGCGTCACAACGCTGATGTTAATGGAATGCAACATCCTTGTCTTACAAGCATGCATCATATGCGCAAGTCTTACTGGCTATTCAATGTCCTATCTCGAAAAGCCCATTGACTTGGAACAAGTTTAAGACCGAAACCTTAGAGACATGTTCCATGATTGCCGAGAGTATCCTGTGAATTTTCATAGTTTGTGATTCAAAGACCTTGGCCAGGGCACGATGAATATTGATTCATAAATGAATTACTTAAACTTGAAATGAAATCACAGTTATTAAATCAATTGGGTTTCGACTTATAAATCCATGCCCAAGATTTAATCGGAAACTAGTTGTCGAAAGGATCGTACATGTATGGACTTGCAATTGAAATAGGTTTACTCGCTATTTCACCTAACACTGGGTAGTCATGCTACTTGCTAGATGTTGTCATGATTTGTAGGTTCTTGAAATTAAAGAGTTAATCTCAAGAGAATTAATTAATTAGATTAATTAATATAATAAATTGTTATTTATAAACTTATAAAAGTTATAAGCCTACTGCTAGTGTTAGTCGTGAACCTAAAAGGGTCACACATAATTTTGGTTGTTGACATTTCAAGATTGATAACTCCAATGGTTGGAATAATTGATTAATTTGGATTAATTAAATGAGATTTTAATTTATTTAATTATTGGATTAACATTTAATTATATAATTTGATTATGTAATTAAATCTAATTTAATTAGAAATCTCAATTAAAGGAATATATTAAATTAGTCAATTGGATTGATTAATTTAAATTCATGGAATTAATTAATTTAATTGAATTAATTAATTAGTTGGATTCTAAATCCAAGTCCATGTAATTTTTCTAGTAGGCCCTAATTGTAGAAGCCCACTAGAATAATAGAAGACTTTAAAATAAAACTAATTTATATTATATATTTATATATGATATAAATATTTATATAAAAGGTAATTGGGACCAAGTCATAATCTTTATTTTAGTAGGAGAGGGATTTTCAAAATTATTATTTGATTAATTAGTTAATTAAGATTAGACCTAATTTTAACTAACTAATCTAATATAAATATATATATATATAAGAAAAGAAGAGAAGCCAACCGTCATTTTTCATTGATTCCACAAAACAAAACCAAAAGGTTTTATCTTTGAAAAGCAGCCGTCCCCTCTCTTTTTCAAGCTTTTCGAAAACACGAAAGAAGAAAGATTACAATCTTTTATATTTTATTTTGGTCTTAATTTGTAGATGAAAATTAATTAATAATTCTTATTTACAATAATTAATTTTCAATCAATTGTTGAATGTTGGATTAATTGTTATTCTTTAACCAATTTGAAAAAGGAATGATTCTACTAGCGAAGAATTTTTCCGGTGTCGCAATCAAAAGGTGGACTCAATTACAGGGGATACGCTTGGATCTCTAAGGCGAGGAGTTTTGGTGTTAGCCACTTAATCGGGAATTGATTCCCTCTCAATCGTCGCTTGAAGAAATTAGCCGAGAGGTATTAATTTATTTATTTTATAAGAATCAAAATTTTTATTCAATACATAATAATAAAAAATGACGATCGTTAAAATCGCTAACGAAATCTACGGGGTTTAATATATATATTATATATATATATATATATATATATATATATATATTATGATATATATATTGTTTTAATTAATTAAAAATTTAAAAATTCACTGCGAAGGCCCCGTACGATTATAGCGAAATCAACAGTGGTATCAGAGCCACGGTTTGCATTTTTATTATTAGATTTTGATTCTTTTCATGTTTATGAGATAAACATATTTTAATTATTAGATTGATCTTATTTTGTGTGTGATAAAATCAGTTTTATGTGATTTAATATCGGGATAAATAGATTTAATAAAAGGCTTGTATTTTATTAAAACTGAATGATGATTCAGTCTGTGAAATACATAAATAGAATAATTTATATATATATGGCTTAATGATTCCTGAAATACTTTTCAAAAGGGTTTTAAAGTGGATCGTAAGTTTTGAAAGACGTATATCAAAAAGATGGCTTGAGCACTTTTTTGGATGTGCAACATGTTGCACTCCACGTATTCAAGAAAAAAGAAAGAAAGGAAACAGAGCCGCTGTAGTATTCATTTTTTTTAAGACAATGTGTTTTGGAAAAGGCAGAACCGTCTGCTTCCCTGCAAATGTTGCAGTTTAGGTGGCCTGATTATCAGGTAATTTATTAAATAAATTTTTTTTCTTTAATTATTCTTTTCAAAATTAAAAGGTTAATTTTGAAATTTATTATTTTAATTTATATATATATATATATATATATATATATATATATATATATATATATATATATATATATATATATTTATATTGATAAATATATATATTAATTTATTTATCCCAAAATTAAATCAACACACAAAATTGGTAAATTTATGCTTTAAATTCATGTGATGAATGCTAGCATGATTTATTTAGGGATGATCATGAGCCTATGACCAATGTGATTATATGTGAATACAAATATTTTGATTCTTATAAAAAATAAATTAATACCTCGCTTTCGATATCTTCAAGCGACGATTGAGAGAGAATCAATTCCCGGTTATGTGGCTAACACCAAAACTCCTCGCTGTAGAGATTCAAACGTATCCCCTCTAATCGAGTCCACCTTTTGATTGCGATACCGAAAAAATTCTTCTCTAGTAGAATCGTTCCGTTTTCAAATTGATTATAGGAATAACAATTAATCCAACAATCAACAATTGATTGAAGATTAATTATTGTAGATGAAAAACTATCAATTAATTTTTATCTACAAATTGAAGACCAAAATAAAATATAAAAACTTGTAATCTATTCTTCTCTGTTTTCGAAAAGCTTGAAAAAGAGAGGGGACGGCTGCTTTTCAAAGATAAACCTTCTGGTTTTGTTTTGTGGAATCAATGAAAAATGACGGTTGGCTTCTCTTCTTTTCTTATATATATATATATTTATATTAGATTAGTTAGGTTAAAATTAGGTCTAATCTTAATTAACTAATTAATCAAATAATAATTATGAAATCCCTCTCCTACTAAAATAAAGATTATGACTTGGTCCCAATTACCTTTTATATAAATATTTATATCATATATAAATATATAATATAAATTAGTTTTATTTTAAAGTCTTCTATTATTCTAGTGAGCTTCTACAATTAGGGCCTACTAGAAAAATTACATGGACTTGGATTTAGAATCCAACTAATTAATTAATTAATTAAATTAATTAATTCCATGAATTTAAATTAATCAATCCAATTGACTAATTTAATATATTCCTTTAATTGAGATTTCTAATTAAATTAGATTTAATTACATAATCAAATTATATAATTAAATGTTCAATCCAATAATTAAAATAAATTAAAATCTCATTTAATTAATCCAAATTAATCAATTATTCCAACCATTGGAGTTATCAATCTTGAAATGTCAACAACCAAAATTATGTGTGACCCTTTTAGGTTCACGACTAACACTAGCAGTAGGCTTATAACTTTTATAAGTTTATAACTAACAATTTATTATATTAATTAATCTAATTAATTAATTCTCTTGAGATTAACTCTTTAATTTCAAGAACCTACAAATCATGGCAACATCTAGCAAGTAGCATGACTACCCAGTGTTAGGTGAAATAGCGAGTAAACCTATTTCAATTGTAAGTCCATACATGTACGATCCTTTTGACAACTAGTTTCCCGATTAAATCTTGGGCATGAATTTATAAGTCGAAACCCAATTGATTTAATAACTGTGATTTCATTTAAGGTTTAAGTAATTCATTTATGAATCAATACTCATCGTGCCCTGGCCAAGGTCTTTGAGTCACAAACTATGAAAATTCACAGGATACTCTCTTGTCCATAGACAAGTGTCGAGTTCTATGTTGGCTACAGACAAACCTCCATGCACATCGATACAATACCCAAAATACCCCTTTTACTATTATCAGGCAATCAAAAGATAAATCTAAGTATTGCATAATGTGCACAAGGCTACCATCGTACCTCAAGTCAAGAACTAATCATGTACTATTGCAATATGGAAATTCTTATTCGACAGACAAAACTTCCAGTTAAGAAATTCCATCGGGTCATGTTCAATGAACTTGTTCTCCAACAAGCAGCCACATATATGCAGTCGCGTCACAACGCTAATGTTAATGGAATGCAACATCCTTGTCTTACAAGCATGCATCATATGCGCAAGTCTTACTGGCCTATTCAATGTCCTTTCTCAAAAAGCCCATTGACTTGGAACAAGTTTAAGACCGAAACCTTAGAGACATGTTCCATGATTGCCATCGTATGCGCAACCATATCCCATAGTTTAAATTGGTCTCAGGACTTTATCATACGCGCAATTATAACAAAAGCGAAAATATAAGATAAAGAAAGTTGCCTTTATTAATATAATTCAAATAAAATCATTATACAAGTAGAATGAAATCCAATCTAATTGGAACGTCGGGCACTCTACTCTAACAGAAGATTCATTCCCCTTGGCTAAGGATTCTTCAGCATCTCATTTTCCTCGGCCGATGACAGAGCACGCGCGTTTGCCAAAACCTCTTGGAAGTTATGTTCTAATTCTATTCGGCTTTTCCCTTGGACTCCAAACTTCAACCTGTATAAAATCCTCTCGGATTTTCTACAGGTTTGTATTCGTATATATGAATTGCTAATTGAATATTGGGACCGCTCATTTATCTTAAATATTGCTAGAGTTGTTGGCACTCCATTACAAATTGCTGAGCGTTCTGTTAATGGATCGGTTGGCCATTTCATTCGTGTGTTGGTTGAGATTAACCTTGAAAATACCCTGCATGAGACTGTGATGATTGAACGTGAAGGATATTGCGGGTATATTTCCATCGGATATGAGAACCTGCTGGATTTTTGTTCTTGCTGTAAAACGGTTGGGCATCTTGTTGGTTCTTGCCCTTCTTACAAACCTCGTGCCATTCAGAACGTCAATAGAGATGATTGGCATACGATTAACACTAGATGCTGTCGACGCTTTGACTCTCGGGAGCATAAGGTCTGTACCCGTATGGACCCTCACCTGACTTTTGAGCCTACCAAGCCTTCTTTGACAACTTCTAATGCCTTTAGCGCGTTACAGTCCGACGTCGATATTGGGTCTCTGTCTCACACCTCTTTGATTCCCCTTTCGAGTCCTGAACCCTCCTCCCCCATTCTTGGAAACCCTATTCCTCAACCCTCTGCTGCTTCTGTTTCCTCATCCGCTCCGAATGGGAAGGGTCAACCCATCTCTCTTCCTTCGACTTCGATACCTCCCATCGTCGGCAGTTTCCTTGCAAGAGGTGCCGTTCGTGACACTCTGGCTACGCACTTACGTCCAGCTCCAATCTTTGGGGTTAACTCCTTGACTCCTCCAACCCCTGTGTCTCCTACTGTTCGTACACTCGCTATTTACGATCCTAATACTGCACTCAAATCACTTTTGCAAAGTGTTAAGGACAAGGTCAAAGCAAGTAACCCCTCTCACGAGTTTACACTCAATTAGTCGAGGTCCTCTATTTCTCGTCAGAGCATGTCCACAGCTGCTAGTTTACGGTGGTCTGATATTGACGACTCCGATGCTAGCTTAGCGACCTTCAAAGATGAGCTCTCTCATTTTGATTAAATGGAAAGAAGGAATCTCCACCCCTCTCCATCCACTTCTGATTAATATATTGCCTCTTTTGGAACATTCGAGGGATTGGTAACTCAACCTCTTGTCTAATCCTTAAGGAACTCTATCGGGTTCACCGTCCCGACTTTCTTGCTATTGCTGAACCGATGGTTTCTTTCTCTAGCATTAGGGCCTCTTTTTGGTAGTCCCTGGATCTCACCCTTGTTGCTGAGAATTTTCGTAGCAATGGTATTTCGGATATCTGATCTTCATGAGATCTACTGTTTCTTCTACTAATATGCTCTTCTCCTCGGTTCAGGTTATCCTTCTACGGGCCACATTCGGGGACCTAGATTTACACCTTGGCTTCCTCCATGCTCATAATGCAACGTTAGAATGACGCCCTCTCTGAAGTGACATCTTGAGACTTTCTCTCCCTCGCCTGCTGATTATCAGGGACTTTAGTGCTATTATGGGTGACCACGTGCACCGTGGGGCAACCCCCTGATACCTCTTCCTGTTCGGATTGGAGATTCTTGGATGCGGGTGGGTTCTTACAGGTCACCACTTCAGGAATTTTTTTCAATAGGGTTAGCCGCTGCCACTCGGAGTTTTTCTTTGCCCATCTGGATCGCGCGATTCATTCAGCTGACTTGCCCCTCGCATGTGGGCGGATTTCTGGCCTTCTCCTTCCTTGTAATCATTCTGATCATCACCCCATTCTCTTAGAGTGTTCTAGGGATATGCATACCACCTCGGGCCCTCGGGTATTCTGTTTCTAGATCTTCTAGACTTCGCAGCTTGATTTTCGTTCCCTCATCACCACTGCTTGGACTCTCCCCCACCAGATTACTAACCCTATTCTCTGCCTCATAGCTAAATTGCGTTACCTTCGCGAAGATCTCCAGGAATAGAATGCCCAGATGGTTGGTAATGTTCATCATCAAGTGGAGTCACCGATCGCTGAAAGAGTAGTTTTAGTGGTTTAAAAGGTTCATGGCTTGATATTATTGGAGTTCGATTGCTAAGTAGGATCAATTGTGTTTTTAGCTTGAAACAATTAAAGGAAATGCAAATAAAAGGAAATTAAAACAATTAAAAACAATTAAAGATAATGAAACATGTAAATAACTAGCTAGGAATGGAAAGCGCAAGTTGGTAGGATGCCTCGGTCGTTTGCCTTAATTGAAATTGCAAAGCCATATTGAAAATGAGCAAGTAAAAGCAATATTTCATCAAGTACAACTAAAGTAACCTAAAGTACAACCATGCTTGCATGGTCATAAAATCCTAAATAATGAAAATCAACACAAATTGAAAGCATCAATGGAAAGAGGAATAAAAGTTGATGTGAAAGTTTGAAACTTTACGTAAAATAACAAGCAACAAGGAGTAGTTCTAAGATTTAGCATGAAACAATGCATGGAAATAAGATCCTAAATAAAGCACATGAAATACTCAAAATAAAAATGATCCGAGACTCGATCTATGATCTAGATGTGTCACTCATCTAGATTCCATGGATGATTCACAAGATCTAACAAGAAACCAAAGATCTAAGGCAAAAAGCATAAGATGAAGAACAAGCATGAAATTGAAGAACAAAGCATGACAATAAAAGAAGATTACTTAAATTAAAGAGAGAATCCAAAAGCTTGAATGAAATTGCAACAAAATAAAATCCAAGGGAGTACTTGAATTCTTCTTGAGCTTACAAACACAAGGAAATCTTGAAATTAAATCTAAAATCTAGAGAGAGAATTTTAATCCCAAACTCATGCATGGGTTGGGAGAAGGTTGGATAATTAGAAAAATGAGAGAAGTCCTCTATTTATAATAGATTTAATTGGGTTTAAATGGGCCAAATTAGCCAAAAAGGCTTGTATTTCCCAGGTTTAACCAAAATTGACTCGTGTTGACCTTCCTAGCCACTTGGCTAGCCTTTTAGCACATTTTGGCTTGATTTGGCTCGACGTGGCTCGGCCATGGCTGAGCCTGGGCGCGCATGGGCACTGGGCATGGGACTTGGCAATGCTGGGCGTGGGAGTGGGCATGGCCGGGCGCCGAAATGGGCAAGCAAATGGGCGCCGAAGTGGCGCCGGGCGCCCAAGGTGATAGGCACAGGCGCGCGAGGTGATAGGCGCAGGCACGCGGCCGCTGTTTGAGCGTGATTTTGGGCTTGGAAATCATGCCCATTCTTGCGCCATGGATAGGCGTGGATTTGGGCAAGGAAACGGGCAAGGTTAGGCAACCATTCCAGAATGTTAGCCATTTTGGAGCTTGCTCTTGGCACCGATTTGGGCATGCAAATGGGCACGACTTGGCTTGAACTTTGGCCTCCAATGCCTTTACCTAAGAAAATAGAATTTCGAACATGAAAACCCAAGAATTTTCACCAAATCTCAAACTAATTAAAGCCATTTAACCCAATTAAATATAAATCAATAAGAAACATGAAAAACAACAAAATAAGAAAAAACACCTAGAAAACCTAACTAATCGACTCAGAAACGACTAAAAAACATATAAAATAATAATTTAAAACACGAGAAAAATACCACAATTACATGCAAAACACTCGCCGAGCTTATGAACTTACAGTCTTGTTACCTGGACACGTGGTATTCCAAAGCCAACCTCGAGGCTGAGATTGCCTTGCAGGTCTAGTCCTCCTCTCTGCTCGACACTCAGGCTAGTGTTCTTCGGCAGAAGAGTCGGGTTGAGTGGCTCACGGATGGTGATTGTAATTTGGCCTTTTCCCACTGTAGTATTAAGGCTCAGGTCACGAAATCCACCATAGGCTCTCTCTTGATTGATGGGGTCATTCCCCTGATGCGATTCAGGGTAAGATAATCTCCTTCTTCTCTGATATTTTTTCTGCTAGCCACCCTCTTCCATTACCTACTTGGATTACCGAGTTCCTGCATCCGACAATTGACACTCACTCTCACATCTTTCTTTCCTCTACTCTAAATGATGAGGAGATTCGTGCGGTTATTTTCTATCTCTCCCCTAGTAGCACCTCTGGCCCGTATGGCTTTAACGACCACTTATTTCAGGAGTGTTGGGATATTATCGGACATGACATTTGTTCAGCAGTCCGACACTTCTTTGATTCCTCTTCCCTTCCTACTAGTTTCAATTCCAGTTTCATGATTCTCATCCCAAAAGTTATGGGGGCAATGCGTGAGTAAGATTTTCGCCCGATCACCCTTAGTAACTTCTCTTTCAAGATCATTACTAAGATCATGGCTACCCATCTTGGAGTAGTCATTGGTAAGATGATCCTGGATTCCCAATTTGGTTTTAGTTTCACTAGGGGTGTCCGCCAGGGGGATCCCCTTCCTTCTCTCCTGTTTTGCATTGCGGAGGACGTTCTCGCACGCGCCCTCTGTTTTGATGCGGATCCCGGCATGATTTCTCTGTTTCATTCTAGACGCTCACTTTGCTTCCCGATCTGCCTTCTTTACGCCGATGATATGAGTCATGCTTCGAATTCTAATTCTAGAGCCATCTTGGATATCTTCAGTCGCTACGTGGATTTCTCCGGACAAATTCTCAGTCTGGAGAAATCTAAGCTTTACTTGGGTTCCTTGGTGACCCCTGCTATTATAAGTCGTATTTGTCAGGTCTCTATATTCTCTGTGGGCTCCCTCCCTACCTCTTATCTTGGTGTCACGATGTTCCGTGGTAGTGTTCGTGCTACTCATCTCCGTCTGATCCTTGATAAGACGCTGTCTAAGTTTGGAACTTGGAAAGGTTCCTCTCTGTCTCTGGTTGGTCATATCTGCTTTGTTAAATCGATCATTACCAGTACTACGGTGCATTCTATGCTCATTCTCAAATGACCGAGTTCACTAACTCGCAGACTCAAGACTGCAATTAGAAATCTCGTCTGGTCTGGCAATATTTCTAAGCATAAGCGTTGTACTGTTAACTAGGCCCGTTGTTGTGCCCCTCATGAGGAAGGCGGCCTTGGCATCCGCTCTGGCACTACTGCTAATTCCTCGTTCGTCTTCAAATTTGCTAATAACTTGCTTAATAAGGATTCAATGGCCTTTTATCTTCTCCACAAGCGCTTCTTCAAGATGAATGATATAACTGGCATCAGGGGTCACGTTATCAGTATTTTGGAGAACTCTCGCTGGATTCCTGGCAATGATTCCAGGGTTAGCCTTTGGTGGGAAAACTGGCTCGGTTACTCTATCGCTTCCCGCATCGGCATTCCAGAGACTATCGCCGATTACTTCTTTTCTGGGGTCTGGAACCTTACGGAGAGCTTCCTTGTTGCTTATATATCCTCCGATTTTCCATTATTCCCCACACCGAGGATAAACGTGTTTGGTCTATCTCCACTAATGGGGACATCTCGGCCAAGACTGCGTACGACCATCTCAGACAAAAGTTCGTCAAGGTTTGGTGGGGCATCTGGATTTGGTCTTCTCATATTCCTGTTCAGCTCTCTATCACTGTTTAGAAGGCGATCTTTAATCGGCTCGGTGTTTTCGACTTGATTTGTAGGCGGGGGTTCAAAGTTCCTTCCTTTTGCTTCTTTTGCTACACGGGTTCTAAGACGATCAACCATATTCTCATGGACTACTAGTTTGCGCAACACCTTTTACTACAAAAAAATATGGCTATACTGACGGCCAAGTCTGTTAGGATTCCGTCAGTATATCAAATACTGACGGCCTCCTGACGGATAAAGGCCGCCAGTATTTTTGCGGTCAGGATTGTAGTATCCTGACGGGAAATAAAACCCGCCAGGAATGCATGAGGTTTCCTTGACGGCTAATGCCAAATTTTATCTAAATTTGTTTATTAATTAATATTAATTTAATTATTTTAGTGCTGGCGGCAGTATTTACTGGCGGTTGTTCCCGCCAGGAAAGCATCAGATATTTCTGGCGGGCACAACCCGACAGGAATACTGGAGGGCGTTTTCTGGC
>BMAC01000923.1:44209-76040 GCA_014905375.1 Phtheirospermum japonicum | reverse complement strand
GTGAGGCGGGAATTTATCCCGCGTAACTATCCTGACGGGCATGCCCGTCAGGATATATTTTTGATTTAAAAAAAAAAAAAAAAAATATGCTGACGGCCATGGCCGCCAGCATGAGTTTTTTAATTAAAAAAAATAAAAAATATACGCTGACGGCCAAGACCGTCAGCGTTTAAGTGTAATCCTGACGGGCTTGGCCGTCAGGAATGTAACCTAAAATCGGGCCTCCCACCTTCCCCGCCTCACTTTCTCTCTTTCTTTCTCTCTCTTTTTTCTCCTTCTCTCCCCGCCGCATCCGCCACCGCCGCCGTCCGCTCGCCGCCGCCGTTCTATTCCGAAGCCCAGCCCGCCTGCCACCACCACCGCCTGCCTCCAACCGACGCGAACGCCGCAGCCAAGCCTAGCCGCCGCGCCGCTGCCGCCCAGCCCACCTCCGCTGCACCGCCCAGCCCAACTCGCCACCGCGGCCGCCTGCCTCCACCGCCGCAGCCGAGCCGAGCCCAGCCCGCCTGCCACCACCACCGGCCGCAGCCGGCCAGCCCAAGCTGCCGCCCGTCGCCTGCCTCCAGGTAAATTTTTTTTTCAATTTTAATTTATATTTTTGTATATTTTTTTGTATATTTATATTAGTTATATTTTTTATATAATTGTTATTTATTAATTATTATATAATTATTTTTAAAGGTTAGGTTTAGTGTTTGTTTAGGGATTAGGTTGAAATATGGGTTTATTTAGGAATTAATTATAAAATTAGGGTTTTAATTTAGGTTTAATTTGAAATTAGGGTTTTATTTAGGGTATAACTTAAAATTATATAATAATTTGGGTATAATTTGTAATTAGGATTTAATTTAGGTTTAATTTGAAATTAGGGTTTCATTTAGGAACAATCAATTAATTAGAGTCCAATTTAGTAATAATTACACAATTAGGGGCCAATTTAGGAATAATTAAGCTTGTGTAGATTCTGGAGTACACTTGTCTATAAAGAGTGCACACAGCACCCGTACAGAGATTGTCCTCCTCAAACGCCCTCCCCATGTCGGCTCCAAATATACTTAATTCAGACAACGTATTTGGAGCAGACATGGTGAGGGTGGTCGAGGAAAGCGATGACCTGTATTCGAGTGCTGTGTGGCTCTTTATAGACAACGTGTCTACTTCAGAATCTACCTAGCTAGAAGCAATCTTGTATTAGGATTTATCATTAGATTATTAGGGTTTGCTTTCAAATTTAGGGTTTATTCACCCATTATATTGTATATATATTGTTCATGCATGGGAGGCGTGGTGATCGGCGGATTTAAAAAAATTTGTATATATATTGTTCATGCATGGGAGGCCGTGGTGATCGGCCGGGGTTTAATTTTGTTTATATATAATATTGTCATTGGTGTTGTTGGTTGTATACCGTCGGATGTTGACGTGGGTTACGGCGCCGGCCGGGAGGTTTTGTCCCTCCAATAGCGGGTTTTCAAATTTATTTTTAAAAACGTGATAGGGTGTCACGGGATTTTATTTAAGTTTTCAAAATATTTTTAAAAAAATGTGACGGTGGTAATTGCTTATTTGGAACCTTGGCGAAGTGACGCGATGCATATAAATCACTTGTTTTAGAATTAATATCATATAAAAAAATTTGAAACTAAGTTTCGAATTATTCCAATATTCCTTAGACCCGTTTGAGATTTAGTATCAAATATAGAGTTTGATACTAAATTTCGAATTGTCCCATTTTTGGACAGTTTGAGAATGTGACTTGTAGTATGGTTATCTTATGTGTATGTTTTTTTTTAGTTTTTGAAATTTCGGTTTCTGCATCTCTCTAATTGTTCTCGGGTGCACTGAAATATACGTGCACTACGAGAACTGGGGAGATGCTGCCGAAATTTTGATTCTAAGAAAAATGCATATTTTAAGATAATACACACTACTAAACGTCACCTTCTTGAATGGGATAGAAGCCTTACCATTCCAATTCGAATTACTCATTCTTCTCGTATTGCTGCCGAAATTTAGCCACCTTCTTTAATTCTGAAAAATCTTAGGATGGCTGATGATCGTAGTTGGATGTACAAACGGAATATTTCCGGATTTCTAAATCCGGCGTTCGTGGCCGGTGTAGATAGTTTCGTACAATTTGCACTCACGCATGATTCTGCAGAGAGGGACGGTGATAAGCTAAAATGCCCTTGCCCACGAACTAAGTGTAGGAACTCTAGTTATAGGACTATCGATGAGATAAAATGCCACATCGGTACCAAAGGGTTCATTGCTGATTACTACATTTGGACTCATCACGGGGAAACAAATAACGTCTCATCGCCTGCTGATATTGAAATTGGGGGATCATCATCAAATGCGTACGTCGATATGGTGCGAGATGTTGTCGGTCCTAATTTCGACATGAATGACATTGAGTTGGATGAATCACCTAATCCCGAGGCGAAGAAATTTTTCGATATTCTAAAAGCTGCAAAAAAACCTTTGTATCCCGGTTGCGAGAAACACAATCGATTGTCCTTAGTTGCTCGTCTTATGAATTTAAAATCGGAGCATGGATTTCTCAGAAATGTTATGATCAATTTATTGATTTAATCAAAGAGATCGTGCCAGAAGGACAACAATGTTGCAGATAATTTCTACGAAAGTAAGAAGTTGTTGAGAGGTATAGGGTTACCGGTAGAGAAGATAGATTGTTGTGTCAAGAACTGCATGATTTATTGGAAGGATGATTTGAATCTGGATAAGTGCAAGTTTTGTGATCATCCACGGTTCAAACCCGCGAAGAAGGGACAAACTAAACGGCGCAAGTCCAACTTAGTTCCGTATAAGAGGATGTTTTATTTTCCTCTAACGCCCCGCCTGCAGAGGTTGTACGCATCTAAAACAACGGCAAATGATATGCGGTGGCATGCAGAACATATGGTAGAGGATGGTGTCATGCACCACCCGTCAGATTCTGAGGCTTGGAGGCACTTCGATCAAACTCATCCAGAGTTCGCAGCTGAAACTCGAAACGTAAGATTAGGTCTTTGTACAGACGGATTTCAACCTTTTGGAAGTTTCGGAAAACAATACTCTTCATGGCCGGTGATTGTCACACCATACAATTTACCTCCCTGGATGTGCATGAAAGAGCAGTATATGTTTCTCAGCGTTCTCGTCCCGGGGCCACAAAACCCCAAAGATAAGTTAGACGTTTTTCTACAACCATTGATTGAGGAGCTCAAGCAGTTGTGGTCCGACGGTGCTGTCTCGTACGATGTATCTAAAAAACAGAACTTTCAGATGCGAGCGGCCCTTATGTGGACCATCAGCGACTTTCCTGCATACTCGATGTTGTCTGGTTGGAGCACGTCCGGTCGAATGGCTTGTCCGTATTGCATGGAGCGTTCAGACGCGTTTACCCTGAAAAAGAGCATGAAACAATCATGGTTTGATAACCATCGTAAGTTTCTAGAATGTGATCATCGACTTCGTAAAGATAAAAAACATTTTAGGAAAAATAGAAAGGTTGAAGCGCTACCGCCGCACGTGCGTTCTGGAACAGAGATTTTGGCCGAAATTGAACGGCTAGGACTTCTGAAGGTAACCGATGAAAATGCAGAACATGTGAACGGACTAATAGCGAAGAGTAGTGGATGGAGAAAAAGAAAGTATTTTTTGGGATTTGCCTTACTGGAGCACTAACTTGATTCGTCATAATCTAGACGTTATGCACATTGAGAAGAATGTTTTTGATAATGTGTTTAACACGGTGATGAATGTCAAAGGGAAGACAAAAGACACAGTAAAATCAAGAGATGAGTTAGCAGAATACTGTCACCGTCCCGAGCTTCATGCAGACGCATCAGGAAAGTATCCCAAAGCGTCGTACACGCTCGATAAGCCGTCGAAAGTTGCATTGTGTGAATGGATAAAGGCTATCAAATTTCCTGATGGGTACGCATCAAATCTAGGTCGCTGTGTTGATATGAAAGGGTTGAGATTGTACGGGATGAAAACCCATGACTGTCACGTGTTTATGCAGCGGTTGATCCCAATTGCATTTCGAGAACTGCTTCCTCATCCAGTGTGGAAGGCACTAACAGAGTTAAGTTTATTTTTCAGAGATTTGAGTGCGAGAGTTATTGGAACTGCTGATATGAGTCGTTTAGAGCGTGACATTCCCCTAATACTCTGTCAACTTGAGATGATATTTCCACCTAGTTTCTTCGATTCAATGGAACATTTGCCCGTCCACTTACCATACGAAGCCGAGAATTGCTGGTCCAGTGCAATACAGGTGGATGTATCCTTTCGAGAGGTATCTTCGCAAGTTGAAAAACAATGTAAGGAATAAAGCGTGTGTTGAAGGATCAATAGCAAACGCATATCTAGTTGAGGAGGCGTCGAATTTTGTTTCGTATTACTTCGATGATAATGTCTCCACAAAAAGGACAAACTTAAATCGTAATGAAGAAGTTCAAAATGATGAAGACGACACTCCAAATGTTCTATCTGTTTTCAAAAATACTGGTGAAGCTTTCTCGGCCGCAGGGAAGAGATTCTTGTCGGATGAAGAATTGGCCGAGGCCCGAAGATATGTTTTACTAAATTGTTCTGAACTCCAACAATTTATCAGGTTAGCTAATCAAATTCGTTGTAACCCAAATTATCGAAATCTACTAATTAGATATTATAACAAATCTTCATTTTAATATAAAATTGCAGTTTGTTCGAAGATGGTATTAAACGTCACCAACCGAACATTACAGATGAGGCACTGACTCGAAAAGTGGACGCTGAATTTCCTGTTTGGTTCGAGAGCTACGTGAGTCTTAATTATCTGTAAAATTAAGTGGCAATCAAAATATATTATAACTTCGTAAACATAAAATTATTGTAGGCACGAGATCCTTTGAACAATGTAAATGACGATTATATGAGGTCAATTGCGTATGGTCCATCACGTGTTGTGAACACTTTCAACGGTTGTAAGATTAATGGATTTAGATTTCACACCCTCTCGTATGGGTCTGAGCGATCAACGTCGAGCACAGGAGTTTGTATAAGAGGAACAAATTATGGGCCAGATTACATGGATTATTACGGTCGTCTTCTAGAAGTGGTTCAATTGGAGTATCACGGGCTTCAAACTTCCGGAAGGACGCTCTTGTTCAAATGTGAGTGGTTTGATCCAACTCCAGCCGGAACGAAAATCCACCCTCAATATAAGCTCGTTGACGTCAATCATAAACGTAAATTCAATCGATACGAGCCATTTGTACTCGCATCCCAAGCGACTCAAGTGCACTACAGTTCGTATCCGAGTTTGAAGCGAGACAAACTAGATTGGTGGGCAACTTGTCAAATCAAAGCTCGATCGACAGTGGATTATATCGAGCCTCGCGTGCCTGAACAACAGTCTTTCCAAGAAGATGTTGTAGAAACATTTCCTGCAATACAATTAGAGGATGTTGACTTCCAATTAAACGACCCTCTCAATCACGAACACGACGAGTCGGTCAATGATGATTCAGAAGAGTCAGAAAGCGATGAACTACATTTAACTGAAGAAGACGAAGGAAGCTACGAAGATGAGTCTGAAAGTTAGGGATGAGGTTTGAAAATTTTATGGGTGTTAACGATAATCTGAACAAATTATAACGACACCACACACACACACACACACCACACACACATATATATATATATATATATATATAATTATATACTTATGTAAAAAAAATATTATTAATAAAACTATGTTGTATGATAGATGCCTGGTAGAGGTCCTCATCATCGTCGGATTTCTCTCGGCTCATCGTCTTCGGGACACCATGAGGATGATGCCACCGACATGGACCTAGATGATACTGTTCCACCTACCCCGTCTGATGAGGCGGGGACGAGCACGCCTGGTACAGAGGTCAGGACTTCCGGGATCGAGGTAGTCGTGATCGGAAATAGGTAAGTAACATTTTAATCAATTTTGTTATGTGTTCAATATATAATTTAATTATTTCACATATATTGAAATAAACTTATTAATTTTTAGGTTACGGAGTCCGTCGAAGGACTTGCCGACCTATCTCAGGACTATACACGAGGCTCGTATCCACCCAGATGGGTGGAAATACGAGCACATCCCGGACAGCCATCGTCAGACGTGGTGGCCTCGTTTTAGGGTAATTTTGAAGTATTTTTTATTTATTTATGTTAAGTGAATTGCTTAATTATTTTGTCTAATTGTATTTCTTTTGTAGGGATTGGTGTGTGGTGGGACACTCGTATGTACGACGAGAATGCCATCAGGGCGGCATTCTATGTCTCGATGCGGGAGTCTTATAAGAGTCGTATATACGAGTGGAGGAAGGCGTATCGGACGAAGTGGGACGATACCTGCTATTGTAGGGGAGACGACTTGGAACAGGTGGCTGTTGGAGTTTCAGCGGCCTGAGGAGGTGGAGAAGTCTGAGAAGGCCAGGCGGAACAGGATGAGCGAGCCCGGCGGCCCTTCGACTGGTATAGCGAAGCATCGAGGCGGGTCCATGCCGGCTAATCGACAGGCGGCCGAGATTGTAAGTCAATGATAATATTTTAAGTAATTAAATTATATTATTGAACATGTATAATTATATGTTTTAATTAATTCATTATATTAAATATTGTAAATGTAACTTTAAATACAGGCTGCACAGACGGGTTCGCAGCCCAGTAACTACGAGCTTCTGCTGAGGTATCATCGAAATCCCGACGGCACATTTACGGATCCCAAAGCCCAGAGGATAGCTGTAAGTTTTATATGTTATATATATAACCGATTTATTATAAAATCTGATAAAAGTTATTATAGAATCTGATAAAAGTTGTTTGGTAATAATAGCTGAAAATTTTGATATCAGGAGGATTATGAGAGGGCTTTGGAGGAGAGGCGTGCTGCGTCGTCTGATGATAGCAGCCCTCAGGTAGACCCGAACGAGGTCTACCTACAGGTCGTCGGGAATAGGAAGGGTCGACGCTATGGCCTTGGATGCTTTGGGAAGACTCAGAAGGGCTGCAGTACTTCTTCCACCTCCACCGCCGATGTTCATAGGCTCCAGACTCAGGTGCAGTCCCAGCAGGAGCAGCTTCAGCAGGATCCGCGACGAGCAGGCGCTGGAGATTCAGCGGATCCGTGAGGAGCAGGAGCGTTCCCAGCTGAGGCTCCAACAGCAGATTGAAGAAGCTGTTGCTCGGGCCATGAGTCGTCGGCCTCCCCGTAGTCCAGATGGTGGAGATTTAGATGGATAGTTATATTTTTATACATTCGATTGATGAAACGATTTTTTGTTATTGAATGATTTGTTTTGATTTTTTTATTATATGATATTAATTCTGAAACAAGTGATTTATATGCATCGCGTCACTTCGCCAAGGTTCCAAATAAGCAATTACCACCGTCACATTTTTTTAAAAATATTTTGAAAACTTAAATAAAATCCCATGACACCCTATCACGTTTTTAAAAATAAGATTTGAAAACCCGCTATTGGAGGGACAAAACCTCCCGGCCGGCGCCGTAACCCACATCAACATCCAACGGTGTACAACCAACAACACCAATGATAATATTATATATAAACAAAATTAAACCCCGATCGATCACCACGGCCTCCCATGCATGAACAATATATATACAAATTTTTTTAAATCCTGGTCGATCACCACGGCCTCCCATGCATGAAAAATATATATACAATATAATGGGTGAATAAACCCTAAATTTGAAAGCAAACCCTAATAATCTAATGATAAATCCTAATACAAGATTGCTTCTAGCTAGGTAGATTCTGAAGTAGACACGTTGTCTAGAAAGAGCCACACAGCACTCGAATACAGGTCATCGCTTTCCTCGACCACTCTCACCATGTCTGTTCCAAATACGTTGTCTGAATTAAGTATATTTGGAGCCGACATGGGGAGGGCGTTTGAGGAGGACAATCTCTGTACGGGTGCTGTGTGCACTCTCTATAGACAAGTGTACTCCAGAATCTACACAAGCTTAATTATTCCTAAATTGGCCCCTAATTATGTAATTATTACTAAATTGGACTCTAATTAATTGATTGTTCCTAAATGAAACCCTAATTTCAAATTAAACCTAAATTAAATCATAATTACAAATTATACCCCAAATTATTATATAATTTTAAGTTATATCCTAAATAAAACCCTAATTTCAAATTAAAGCTAAATTAAACCCTAATTGAAGAATAATTATATAATTAAACCTAAACTAAACCCTAATTTCATAATTAACCCATATTTCAACCCTAATCCCTAAACAAACACTAAACCCTAACCTTTAAAAATAATTATATAATAATTAATAAATAACAATTATATAAAAAATATAACTAATATAAATATACAAAAAAATATACAAAAATATAAATTAAAATTGAAAAAAAAATTACCTGGAGGCAGGCGACGGGCGGCAGCTTGGGCTGGCCGGCTGCGGCGGTGGTGGTGGCAGGCGGGCTCGGCTGGCTCGGCTGCGGCGGTGGAGGCAGGCGGCCGCGGTGGCGAGTTGGGCTGGGCGGCGGCGCGGCAGGCTTGGCTCGGCAGTGGTGGTGGCAGGCGGGCTGGGCTCGGCTCGGCTGCGGCGGTGGAGGCAGGCGGCCGCGGTGGCGAGGTGGGCTGGGCGGTGGAGCGGAGGTTGGCTGGGCGGCAGCGGCGCGGCGGCGGGCTAGGCTTGGCTGCGGCGTTCGCGTCGGTGGGAGGCAGGCGGTGGTGGTGGCAGGCGGGCTGGGCTTCGGAATAGAACGGCGGCGGCGAGCGGAACGGCGGCGGTGGTGCTGCGGGGGAGAGGAGGAGAAAAAAGAGAGAGAAAGAAGAGAGAAAGTGAGGCGGGGAAGGTGGGAGGCCCGATTTTAGGTTACAATCCTGACGGCCAAGCCCGTCAGGATTACACTTAAACGCTGACGGTCTTGGCCGTCAGCGTATATTTTTTTTTTTTTTAATTAAAAAACTCATGCTGGCGGCCATGGCCGTCAGCATATTTTTTTTTGTTTTTTTTTAAATCAAAAATATATCCTGACGGGCATGCCCGTCAGGATAGTTACGCGGGATAAATTCCCGCCTCACCCCTGAGGGCATGCTGACGGGACTATATACTGGCGGCCATGCCCGCCAGCAAATCCGCCAGCATATTTTTCCGCCAGCATTCCTGGCGGCTTTTTGGCCGCCAGGAAATCCGCCAGTAATGCCGGATTTTTTTGTAGTGTTTGTAGCTGGATTGGGGACTATTTCGACATCCAGCTCCCCCTTTCAAGTGGTTTTGCTAATCTTTGTATTTTTGCTATTGACTGTCGTATTAGTGCGTAGGTACTCTTATTATGGAAAGCGATATTCATTTTAGTGATTTGGACGATCTGGCACCTCCGGTGCAATTCCATCCATATTTGAGTTCGACCTAGAATTCTCATCTTCCACTCTTGATCACGACACGATGGTGAACACTATCTCTGACCTGATCTATTTGCACAAATTAGGTGTGCGTGGTAGGCCTGCGCCTCTGCCTACCCTTTCCCCTATGACCTGAATGGATTAAGGTGAACACGGATGGCCGTGTTTTTGGCTATCCTGGAGATTGCGTTGCGGCGGGAATTTTCCGCACGTGTCGGGGCTTTGTAAAAGGCAGTTTTTTGAGATTGATTGTCCAGGGTTTTGCCTTTGAGGTAGAGTTGGAAGCTGGGATTTTTGCGGTTGAGGAGGCTGATCAGAGAGGTTGGAGATGGATTTGGTTGAAACCCGACTCAACTTATGTGGTGGAGCTTTTGTGAAGCGTAGTCTGGATGTCCCTTGGCGCCTCCTAGTTTATTGGCCTTAGATTCTTTTCTTCACTACCTCAATTGAGTTCATGGTTTCGCATGTTTATCGAGAAGGCAATCGCACTGTTGATGCACTTTCTAAATGCGATTCTCCTCGTTATGACTGGTTTACGTCGCCTCCAGCATTCCTCTTATATCTAGTGAACGATGATATATTGGGTAAAATGGTGTTTTGTTCATCATGATAAGGTTTCAGCCCCTCGGATGGTAGTTTAATCTCGGTTCGGCAGAGGACCTTGGTATTACTATGTTATAGATCACGACTTGCTTGTTGTGGCTTCTTTTTACTTTTAGCCGGTTTTTGGATTTTAGCATTTTTATTCACTTTGATCCGTCCCTTTTACTACTGGCGTGGGGAGGGTACTCTTTCCTCTAGGAGGTTTACCTCGGGAGGTTTTAAGGAGGCCCGAACCGTTTGTACAACAGATCATGACATCCATTCATTGACTAAAGGAATTTGCCTTTAGTTAAGAAATGGATGTCATGATCTGTTGTACAAACAATTTTCTTCTTTTTAATATATATTTCGCACTTTATTAAAAGAAACCATTCTGCTATCCTTGACTAATAACGAAACTGAATATGAAGCTCTCCTAGCAGGCCTCAAAATAACTACCTCAATGGGGATCAAGGATTTAAAAATCCATAATGATTCTCAACTAGTGGTAAATCAGATCAACGGAGAATACGAGACCAAGGAACCTAGAATGGCACTATACTTAGAACTTGCTAAAGCACGCCTAGTGGAACTCGAAGCCAAGATCATCCACATCTCACGAAATGACAATGTTCCAGCGGACTTCTTGGCCAAATTAGCATCAAGTCCAGGCATTGAGGAGCTGGACACAGTGACGGTCAGCCACCACTCAACAACGGTGCTTAATGCCACTGCAGCTTACTCGGCTAGCCCAACCGACCAGAATGAGGAAAGTCAAGCTGGAAAGGGGAACTGGATGAAACTCTTCCTACTTTACTTAAACGAAGGAGTGCTCCCAGAAGACCGAGCTGAAGCCCGGTCAATACAAAAAAAGTCGGCTCGGTTTACCATAGTGGATGGACTATTGTACAAGAGGGGATATTCCGTTTCCCTACTCCGATGCTTGAATGAGAAAGATGCCGAATATGCATTGAGAGAAGTACATGAAGGCATCAGCGGAAACCATGCGGGAGGGCAGTCATTGGCTTATAAATTCATCCGACAAGGATATTACTAGCCGACCTTAAAGAAAGATACGATAGAGGAGGTCAAGAAATGCAAAAACTCCAAGTATTTGCACACTAGATAAACTCTCAAGCAGAATCCTTTAGTTCTATATACACACCATGCCCATTCGCTAAATGGGGAATTGGTCTGACCGGTCCACTTCCGAAGGGAAAAGGAGGAGTCAAGTATGAAGTTGTTGCGGTGGATTACTTTGCCAAATTAGCAAAGGTCGAGCCGTTGGCATCCATAACCGACAAGAAGATCATCAATTTCATCTGGATATCGATCATATGTAGATTCGGTATGCCACTCTCAATAGTATCTGACAATGGCAGGCAATTCGACAACAAAAGATTCAAGACATTTTGTGGAGAGCTGTATATCAAAAACAACTTCTCTACACCATACCACCCTCAGTCGAATGGACAAGTGGAAGCGGTCAACAAAATCTTCTAATACACATTGAAGAAGAGGTTGGAGGATCTAAAAGGTAATTGGTCAGAAGATCTGCCTGGTGTTTTATGGTCGTATAAAACAACCCATTGTTCCTCCAACCATGAAACCCCATTCTCCCTCACCTTTGGATCAGAAGCAGTTATACCAGTTGAGATAGGCATGCCATCCTACCGAATATCAAACTTTGAAGAAGAAAAAATTGACTTGGCATGCCGAGCCAAGCTCGACCGCCTCGAGAAGAAAAGAATGAATGCTGAACTGAAAAACGCGATCTACAAGCAGAGAAGTAAACATTATTATAACTCGAAAGTGAAAGAAAGGATCTTCAAATCTGCCTCAAACGCGTATTCAGACCACAGCAAAGTTCTCTCAAGCCAAAATGGGATGGACCGTACAGAGTGTCAGAAGTCCTTCAGCATGGAGCTTACCACCTAAAATATTTAGATGGAAAGAAGTTCGAGCATTCCTGGAATGTCGTGTACTTAAAGAAATACTATCAATAAAGTACTCATTTATTCTTTTATCAAGATGATTACAGAGCAAGTTTTAATAAAGCAAGATCACACCACCCTAATTTTGAATATAGACCACCAAGGTCAATAATAAAAAGAGCTGGGTCGTCGGACTCATACAACCGACCTCACTCACATAATCTAGTTTGGCCGAATTAGGTGAAACAAAAGAATGATGGATGACCTCATTAGGTCGATCACACCTACAAAGATATCATCAGAGCAACTTAGCTCACAAAAGAAGTTTAAAATGATGATCTCATAAATATACAAGCCAACTCAAGGCACCACGAAAGTAGTCCTAAATAGCTAGTAAAATCTTAAGGAAAAGAGCCACCAAAAAATAAAAGCACAAAGTCGAGCTGAAATAAAAATATGTTGGGCCGACAATCAATTAAATAAAAGAACCACACAGAATAAATCAACCTTGAATAAAACTCGACAGACTTTTGAGCCACCGAGCTCTAACAGTCGAGCTCAAATATGATCACCTGAGCTCCTCGACATAAGTCGAACCAATTAGGTTGACACAAAAAAGAGCATATTTAAAAATGTCGAGCTCAAATATGATCTGCCGAGCTCAGCAGCATAAGCCAGACTAACCAGGTCAGCACAAAAAAGAAGAAGGCAATATATATATATATATATATATATATATAAATATATATAAATAGAAAGAGAGTACAAATGAACCACAATCCAGTTCAATTTGCTAAAATCACATTGATCAAGTAACCTAGAAAACCAAATAAATGGCCACAGGACATCCAAAACCAAAGATAGACATCAATACGAATGAGCCACTCTAAAATACTCTTTCTCATTCCTATCATCATTAACAAAACTATCAAGTTCAAAGGGAGTAAAATGCTCCCAATAAAAGCAACGACCAAACCTTGTAAGTCCATCCACCACCTTGTTTCCTTCACCAAAAATATGTGACACCCTGAACTCTATTTGAGCAACAAAGTAGAGAGCCCGTCGCCAACGACCTAGCCACTTCCAAGGAATCGACCCCTCCACTTGATTCTTGATTCGTACGTATTCTTTATGTTTTTGTATATGTCTTGGGTCATGTTTGAGTCATTTTGTTATATTTTTCGGGTTGATTTTAGGCTATTTTACATACTTTTGCATTTTACAGCTTGTTACTTGACTTTCCGAGTTTTTGATCGATAATTGGTCTTTTTGAGATAACTTCTGTGTTTTCTCATGTAGCTAGAGTGCTAGACGAACCCTGGATTTCAAGAAGATAAAGCTCACAAACTGTTACGAGAAATGAGAGACAAGGATGGGAAAGTCAGTGCGACAAGGTAGCCACAAGGACACTCATCTGGTCGGATGGATCTGACATCCGACCGGATTGATCCTACAGGACACTCATCCGGCCGGACGGATCTGACATCCGGCCAGATTCACTGATAGACTACTCTATCCAGTTGAACAATGCTTCTGTCCAGTCGGACGCGGATCATTTGGCTGCCAGGCGATTAAATAAAGGGTTTTTGAGGTTATAAAAGGAGGAGGAGCCTCAGCAAAAAGGGATCTCGAAGTTGACACATCCGACCTATCAATCTTTTGATATCTGAAAAGGGAGAAGAAGACAACTTACCCTACAGCCCTCACGGCAAGTTAGACTAGTTTTGTTAGTTTACCATAAAGGAAAGCAGCACTTCGGAAGTTCATGACAAACTTCCGAGTTCGTAGAGTAGAAGATAATTACTCAGGAATTGTTGGAGTTAGAATAGCTTTTGTTTTCAAGAAAATCATTCCTTTCATTACAAATTAGTATCTTCTTAAACTCTTTTTACATTTCGTAGTTGTTAATCAATTGATTGGATATTTCTTATTTGGATATATGGTGCTGGAATGGTTTAGTTATTATGAATCCTTTGATTGAATGAGATTACTTGGTTTCGTTTGCATCTCTATAGTTTGTAGATGATAGTTGTTCTTGATAAAGGTATAATTAGTAAGTGCTTTCTAGGTGTTCGATAGTATGCTTGAATGACAACTCTTAGTTTAATATTCTAGTTAAGCTTTCTAGTAGTTTATTAATAAGTTTTTAAATTCGTTGCTTAGTTTTATAGACGTTAGTTAAGTTTTTGCGTAGAGAGTGATGCTCTTTTTACAAGATTAGTGTTAAAATCTAGTTTGCTTAAAATGATCAAACAAAACCTCTTTTGTTCTCGTGTTTATATTTAGAACTTGTGCAGTGTGATATAATAGACATCGTCGACTCCGTATTTCCACTCCTTGAGAATTCAACTCGGTTTAACTTGCTAGTCTACAGTGACCCCGTTCTCTTGCGGGCGAACTTGCTTTTCATAGTAGACATGCATTATTTAACTAGATTTAATTTTGAAAGAAGCAAAAAGTTTGACTCAAAATTTGGTGCCATTTCCGTGGAGTGGCAAAGGTGTTGAAGACATTTATTCGTGTTAAATCTTATGTTGGTTATTTTGTATAATTATTCTTGGTTTGCCACTCAATGTGTTGATGCTGTTTGTTGTTGATGCAAGGTCGTAGAGGCCTTAAAGGTGAGTTTGCTCCATTTATTGACAACATCGAACGACTAGGAAGACCAAGATGACGTTTTCTTTCCCCCGACAGAAATCCATCCGAAGTAACCCCAGCCATCATGTCAAATATTTCAAATACTGGCGACCGAGGACCCGGAGGAAGAGGAGGAGGAATGAATGGTGGCCGAGGGAGAGGACTCGATAATCTCACTCCCCTCACGATCAACAATACGACATGCCACCCGATGATGCATGAGGTAGATCAACAGAACGACGCCCGGGATGGAGACCCAAAAATGTTTTCCCTTATCAATAATCAAGAGTTCAATCAGAATGAGGAACCAAGAGGACCCGGGATCCTCTATGATGCAAACAACAGGGGGCCCATCCTGAAGACAATCAGCAAAACATGATGCCAGAAAATCCAATTAATCGTGCACCATAGCACTTCCGGAACCGAGAAGAAGCCAGAGCCTTCAATGCTCTGGTAAATTAGCAGTTCGAGCACAACCATGTTGGTAACGGCGGTCCCCAGCCCCAAAATAACCAACAAGGACCTAATCATTTCCAAAATAGAGGAGAAGAACGACAGTATCATGCTTGGGAGAACGAAAATGCCCAAAACAATGTGTATGAGAATGAGGATTATGGGAATTATGAAGATGATTAATATTTTGGAAATCAGGAGGAGTACGATGGATGGAGAGACAACATGAGACATTCTAATTTTGGTAGGGGAGGAACCCCTCGATATCTTAACAAATGCTGACAAGGCGACCTTGTGTGCCCAACCATCGGCCTATACATCTCAGCTATAGTCTTAGGCCCCGTGGCCCTAGACTACGATTTGAAGTCCAATATTGTTAGACAACTACCCATTTTCTACGGAATGCCAAATGAAGACCCGCTCAATTTCATTCGAGAATTCTACGAGGAGGTATCTGGAATTCCAGCTCGGGGATTAAATGAAGGGCATCTTAGAATGAGGTGCTTTTCGAGCAGTTTGAAGTAGAAAGTCAAGCAGTGGCTTCTATCATTGCAACCTAACTCCCTAAATCATTGGGATATGGTTTACAAGAAATTTGTGGGTAGATTTTTCTCGGCCCAAACGACGGTGAAGTTTAGGAGAGCGATTACCAACTTCGAGGAAATGGACGGGGAATCATTCCATGAGGCGTGGGAACGTTACAAAGGGATCCTCCATGCATGCCCGCATCATAACAATAGTCCCAAAATGATCAACAACTATATTCATGAAGGTTTGTTGCCAAGCTATAAGCAATAAGTGGAAGCAAAAGCTCGCGATTTTGGAGACCTAACCGCGAGCAAAGCATGGGACCTATTCAAACTTATGGGTGAGAAGTCACAGCAGACGAGCTCCTAGCCGAGAGAAATAAAGGTGAACGAGGTGTCAACCTCTCGAGAGGAAGGCAACAAGATTAAGGAACTTACAAAACAAGTTGCCTTGTTAAAAAATCTGATAAAGCAAGAGGAGGAGCCGCAGCAACCTTCACATGAGACGTACAGAGTTTGTGGAGCGTTTGGACATGAAGCTAATGCATGTACGGTGACGTTTGATGAAGATGAGTATGAAGATGTGAATCCCATACAAAACTTTCAGCCCACTAATAAATCGGGGCAAAAGTTCACCAAGAACTATGACCCTTACTCGAATACTTATAACCCAGGGTTCCGAGATCATCCAAAATTCAAGTACGGCCCCATATAATCCTAATTACGTGCCGATGCCCAAGCAAACAGATCCTCAATACTTAGCACCACCTCCCCCGAACAAAAATCAAGTAGGGCCGAGCAATTACACCTCCTATCCGACAAAGGCCAAGGAAATTATCAACAACGCCCTTCACAAGGGCAATCACTCAGGCCAACAACAACAACAGGCTCCACCTCCTTTGAATCCCGATGAAGAGTTGTGGTTGTGGCGACATTGATAAGAATTCGAGACTTTACGCAACTGAGAAGAGACTCTTCGTACCATCGAAAAAAATAACCGAACTAAGAAACAAATGGACAAGCTGGAGATGATGATGTGGCAGATCTTTGCATCCTTAGCAAAGCTCGGAACCGACCCCGGGAAGTTGCCTAGTAAACCTAAATAATTAATGGCTATACATGTACTCCGAGGAGGGAAGAAGGTTGGCAATGGGATCGGTGAGTTGGAGGAGGAAGATGTTGAAATCGAGCCGAGTTTGAAAGAAGAGAGTGCTGATGTGCCGCCCTTGAATGGCAAAAAGGAGACAATTGAGGGGATTCATAAGTCCAAAAATTGATACGTTCCAGGTTCGATCACCGGGATTTTTCCATCCAAGGGAGCCAGTTCAAGAAAAGAGAATGCATCCAAGACATCCGGCCGGATGGGCCAAGAATTCAGCTGGATTACAAGAACAGGAGAATTATTTGATCAGATCAACTGAGAATCCGACTGATTTGGGAGGACAAAAGCAACATCCGGTCAAGAACCTGACCGGATTGTAGGACAGAAGGAAATGTGCGACCGGATAGACAAGAACATCTGGTCGGACAACAAGCTGTCAGCTTCATCCAACTAGACTGTTGGAGGTATCCGGTCAAATACCATTCTCGAGCAGGGAAATTCCAACCGTTCCAAGCCTTAACGAGTAATTCAAGATCCCGTGCCTTTTCCAAATCATCTTAAGCAAGCAAAGGAGCACAAGAAGTTCATGGAGCTTTATAATATGTTAAAAAGCGTGAACGTCAACCTTCCCCTTCTTGACATGATCAAAGCAATGCCGGCGTATATAAAATTCTTCAAGGATCTCGCATCAAAGGAGAGATGGTTGGAAGCAAACGAGCGGTTTGTGTTGTCGAAAGAAGTAAGTGCCATATGCCACAAATCACTGCCACCGAAAGTGAGTGATCCCGGGAGTTTTTGCATTACGATAACTCTTGGGGATGGGCAAAAGGCACAAGGAATGCTTGATTTAGAGGCATAGATCAACTTGATGCCATTCGCCCTATACAAACAGTTCAATCTTCGGGTAATGAAGCCAACAAGCTTATGACTTCAACTAGCAGACCGCTCGGTAAGATATCCTTTGGGAGTGGTCGAAGATGTTCAGGTAGAAGTCGGCTCTTTAGTAGTCCCCATAGAATTTATGATATTGGACGTCAGAGAAGTTGCCAAATCAAGTAAGGATCACGCTATTTTGTTGGGTCGAACATTCATGGCAACATCACACACAATGATAAATGTGTATTGAGGAAGAATGACACTTCGTTTTTGACAAATCAGTTACTTTTTCACTCAAAGACATCCAAAATGCTCCATAACCCCTTTTGTGTCTTGATTGCTCTTATCTCGATTTTGTGGACCAATGCGTGAGGGAATTGTTCGGTGTAATGCCGTTAGAAGAGTGGAACATTGATGACGATGATTTTGATCCAAGTGCGGCGGGGGTGGTCGATCTATTTGTAATCGAAAACGTGGATATGGGTGAAATGTCTACTGGGCCCATATTGGAGCCTAAGTGGGAGTTGAAGCCACTTCTGAGCCACCTCAAATATGTCTTTCTTGAGGCCAACGAGAGGAAACCCGTAAGAATTTTTGCGCATTTAGAGGAGAATGAGGAAAAAGAGTTGAACGAGGTGCTCAAAAAGTACAAGCAAGCCATTAGTTGGAGCATCAGAGATATTAAAGTAATAAGCCCGATCACATGCATGCACCAGATTAAGTTAGAGGAAGGAGCAAAATCGATAAGAGACGGGCAGAGACGTCTGGACCCTACACTCATGGAGGTAGTCAAGAAAGAGATTTTTAAATTCATCGATGAGGGAATCATTTACCCCATGGCGGATAGTGAATGGGCTAGTCCAGTGCACGTCTTTCCAAAGAAAGGAGGCATTAAAATTGTGGAGAATGATAAGGGAGAGGTCATTCCGATGCGCCTAATCATCAGGTGGCGCATGTGCATCGATTACCGGAAGCTCAATGCCATGACAAGAAAGGACCATTTTCCACTACCTTTCATGGACCAGTTTCCTGACAAGCTAGCGGGACACGAATACTACTGCTTATTGGATGGCCTCTCTGGCTATTACCAAATAGCGATAGCTCTGAAGGATCAGAAGAAGACAACATTCACGTGCCCTTTAGGCACGTATGCATACCGGAGGATGCTTTTCGGCTTGTGCAACGCCCTAGCGATGTTCCAAAGATGTATGCTCTCCATGTTCACCGAGTTCATTGACGACTTCCTCGAAGTCTTCATGGATGATTTTTCGGTATATGGCTCATCATTGTACTTGGTCATGTGGTGTCGAATAAGGAGTTGGAAGTCGATAAAGCTAAGATAGATGTTATTGAAAGCCTTCTGCCCGTAGATATGTCAAAGGTATCAAAATTTTTCTGGGACACGGCGGATTTTATCGGCGTTTTATAAAAGATTTTTAAAAAATTTACCGCCCATTGTGTAAATTATTGAGTAAAGATGTGCCTTTTGAGTTTGATCATGAACATCTCAATGCTTTTAATGTTTTGAAAGAAAAACTCACACAGGCACTTGTTGTTGTTGCCCCTAATTGGTCCCTTCCGTCTGAGATTACGTGTGATGCGTCGAACGATGCGGTGGGGGATGTCTTGGGGCAAAGTGTTGATAAGTTGCTAAGGGTTATCTATTATGCTAGTTTTATGTTAAATAGCGCCCAACACAACTATACTACCACTGAACGTGAACTATTTGACGTTGTGTTTTCATTAGATAAGTTCCGTTCTTATATCACTGGTTCTAAAATAATTGTTCATACCGATCATGTGGCTTTACGCTATTTATTTACAAAATCTAAAGTAAGCCTAGGTTGATTCGTTGGATTCTTCTTTTTCAAGAATTCGACATTGAGATTAGGGATAGAAAGGGGTGCAAAAATGTGGTGGCCGACCATTTGTCTAGCATGTTAGGAGATAGTGAGTCTATCAAGCATAATATTGTTGATGACATTTTTCGTTATGAGGATGCTAACGCTATCGATAACATTGTTGATCATTGGTATACCGATTTATTTAATTACCTTGCAGGCGATAGTATCCCTAACCTTCTTTCTACCCAAAAAAGGAAGAGGTTTTTGTTCAAATGTAGGAGCTTCTTTTGGGATGACCCGTACTTGTACAAACGCTGCAAGGATGGACTTTATCAAAGGTGCATCCCGAACAAAGAGAAGATTGACATATTGAGGTTTTGCCACGAGAGGGAGGCCATTTCGGAAGCTAAAAGACGATGTTCAAGGTCCTCTAATCTGGGTTCTATTGGCCCCCACTCTTCACCGATGCGTACCAGTATTGCAAGTCATGTGAAAACTGCAAATGATCGGGCACAATAGGGAAGAAGGATGAGATGCCGTTGGTGCCAAATCAAGTTATCAAGATCTTTGATGTGTGGGGCATCGATTTCATGGGCTCGTTTCTAAAAGGCAGAGAGTACGAGTACATACTCATCGGTGTCGGCTATGTGTCAAAGATGGTGGAGGCAATTCCCACCTGAAATGCTAATTCTGATGTCGTGCTCAAATTCATCTAAGAAAATATTTTCAGCCGTTTTGGAGTGCCGAGGACGATAATAAGCGACGGTGGCAGCCTTGACCAATTGATGAGCAAATACGTTGTGGGGCACAAGGTAGCGACTCCCTACCATCTACAAACATCAGGGCAGTTTGAGACGAGCAACCGACAAATTAAGCTATTTTGGAGAAGACGGTGAAGCCGAACCGCAAAGATTGGGCGACAAAGTTGGTTGATGCATTGTGGGCATATCGAATGGCCCACAAGACAGTTTTGGGAATTGAGCCCATTTTCGCTAGTATACGGAAAAGCTTGCCACCTCCCGGTTGAATTAGAGCACTAGGTGGGATGGGCCGTACATACATTGAACATGAATCTGAACGAAGCAGGAGGGTATCACAAGTTAGATTTGACCGAGTTGGAGGAGATTCGTATTCTTATGAGATGGTCTGGACGATCAAACAAAAAATAAGGGAAAATCATGACAAGAAGCTCGTTCCAAAAGATTTAGAGGTGGGGAAATTAGCCATACTTTTCAACTCCCATTTCAAACTCTTTCCAGAAATCTCAGGTCCAAGTGGAGTGGCCCTTACCTGATCATGGATATCAACGAGTTCGGGGCTATCACTTTGTATGACAAGAAAAGTGACTCCACTTTTCAAGTCAATGGGCATCGTGTGAAGTTGTATCACGGAGGGCCCATTCTAAAGAACGATCGTGAAGTGGTGATACTGAACTATCCACCTCGAGATTTCTGAAATTCAAATGAAGTATCATCGAGCAAAAGATGTTAAAGGTTGAACTTCTTGGGAAGTAACCCAAGTTTTCGTCATATTTGTCAATAGTTTGGTTTGATTCTTCATTTTTCTCTTTATTTTTGTACATTTTTGTGTGTGTGACAAATTGGAGTGGGATAGATGTGATAAATGGTATGTTAAGTGTGTAGGAATTGATCAAGTAGCCCCAAAAAATCTGGTCGAATCGGAGGAAAATCCGGTCGGATAAAACACACTGTAGCAACATCCGACCGGATTGGCGTATGGACCGGTTGGACAAAGCCATTTGGAGCACCATCCGACCGAATCGGAGCAGATGTCCGGTCGAACCAAACACACTGTCCTACCATCTGACTAGATTAGAGCAAGATTTTGGTCAGATTAGATTTTTGGAGAACCATCCGACCGAGTTGGTGATAGTGACCGGTCGGATGAGACACACTGTCATACCGTCTGATCGGATTTAGCCACATCTGACTGGACGTCCTCGCAGTTCAAAACCACCAATTTTAGAGTAACTCTTGGATGCGGGTTTCGGGAATTTGTTCCCACAAGGTAAGTTCTGTTATGGTAAGTGTTGTGATGAATTTTTGTTTAATTAAGGACTCCTTATTTATTCCCTTTTTGGGGAGTTTTGATTTGATTAGGTAACTTTCATTAAAGTACCTTGTTTAGGTTTTGAAAGATCTAGGACTCCTATTTTCAAGACCTTTAATTCTTATATATACCCTCCTTGAGCACTCCATTCTTCATAAATCCTTCAAGTTCTTGCCACATTTTGATCATCTCCCGACATCAAATTTTGCCATAAACCCTGTTAACAAAGATGAAGCAAGGCCAGACGTCGCCTGCCAGACTGAAGCGTGGATTTATGAGAAGAGAATAACACGAAGATGCGTTGGATGAACTTCATGGGCAACTGCACGAAACTAGAGAGAGGACTCGTGATTTAACGTCTGAGAGTCACAAGTTTTTGCTTGAAGAGGCATCTCATGTTTTTGATATTTCCAGGTTGGAGGATTATTTGGCGGAAGTGGAAGCAAAAATTATTGAGCTTACCGCGGAGATCGAGGAGCTTAAGGATTTGCTTTTTGGACCTAAACCGCCCTTAAACCCTAGTCCAGAGAATTCCAACAATTCACTTGATGGATCACCCTTGGACTCTAGTTCCGATAACTCCGATGATGATTAGAGTAGCTAGTTAGAAATTTTATTTCGTTTGTTTTCTTGTGACGTTGGGATTGTTTATTCTAGAAGATTTGATTTTTCTTTTCTTTTATTTTTCTTGTTATAGGTGCTCACGACATGCGACAATTTTAATTTTATTTTTGTACGTTATGATATTCTTATTATCTTATGCTCGAACGATTTACTATTTTGTGAGTTTCGCAGTTTCTAACACTTAGTGGTGGCCTAACGGTAGTTGCTACTTCCAAGGCTATCGTAAGCTCCGAATGACATGGACACATAGGTGGGACCGTGCCCCAACTGTATCATTTTCTATCCAAACTCTTGTTAATTTTCATTTTTAGTGATTTTTTTTGTTTGACTTCTCTATTCCATGATGTGTGCGTGAGTGTCTTTAATAATTTCGACTAACTATTTGCATGTTAATTGTTTCGTTTTTTCCCTTTTCCCATATGTTGATTTGTATGATAGCAATGCGAAGATTGCTTACTTTTGTGTGAGGGTGGGGTGGGGTAGTCGTATATTATGCATGCGTAGTTCTAGTCGTTCCGGTCGAATAGTTTTGTTTAGTTTTGTGTCGACGTACGCTGATTTCATTTCCATGCTTATTTATGTTTGTACTGGCATGCCTGTCGAAAGCATGTCTCGTATGATCCGACGTTAGAGTCCTTTGAGCTTGTTTTGTTCAAAATCTCTCAAAACCTTCATATGTTTAAAACAACACTTAGTCGTTAGCAATTTTGCGATGCTCGTAAAACTCGAGCACCTTGTTTTCAAAAGTTTGAATAAAACCTTAGTAAGGAGCCTTGTGTGTTTATCGACATTGCATGTTATGATTCGAAAAGTGTTTTGAGAAGTCTCTAAGTTTCATGTGTACATTTGGTCTTGAAAATGACGATAGGCACATATAAAACCCATTTCCGGCCATATTCAGAAATAAAAGCCACTATAATTCCCAATGAGCCCCCTCGAGCCTTTATCCCGCCTCATTGTTATCCACGAGCATAATGGTAGTTCCTATTTTGTTTAAGTTTGTGAGATGAGAGTTTATTTATCATTGGTCTATCGAGATTGAAGATTGCAGGGTGGAAATTAGTAGGGGTATTTAGTAAAAAAAATGATGATGTAATTAAGGGTGCTTAATTTCATAAGAGCATCCATTTATTAAGAATAATGCTTATTTATAAAGTCAAGTGCGTATTGGTAGTTTGGGTTTTGGGTTAAGAAATAACCTTATTTATAAAAGGTTGAAAATAGCGATACATGGTTGTTTTGGTTAATAAGGAGGAGCAGAATTTTGCTCTATGCTTAAGATTCTGATTGAGTGAGTTATTGATTGCGTTTTTTCAAAACTTAGCCACACGTCTTTATATATGACATACCTTACCAAAGAGCCCAAATTATAACTCTAGAAAGTCCTCATCCGATTCTTGACCGATTGTGCACACATATGCGATGTACGAGTATTTGATTTTCATGAGTCATTGAATGCATGTTTATGTTGATCAGAGCATATACACTTACCTTTTGAAAAACACGAGCGAATGAGTGCACCATTATATATTTCCCTTTTTGTGAGGATGCATTCTTTTGATTTCAAGGCGAAAAAGGTAGCACGAGCTTAGCTTAAGAGTTTTTGGCAAAAGTGTTTATATTTGCAAAACTATATTATATGTAAAACATGGCTCTTTGATCTAGCTGCTTTCATGCTTACGTGGTCTTGATTCATTCATTTGTTCGAGGACGAACAAACCAATAAAGCGTGGGGTGGTTAATTCGTACGTATTTGTTATGTTTTTGTTTATGTTTTGGGTCATGTTTGAGTCGTTTTGTTATATTTTTCGGGTTGAGTTTAGGCTATTTTGCATACTTTTGCATTTTACAGTTTTTTTACGTAACTTTTCGAGTTTTAAATAGATAGTTGGTCCTTTGGAGATAACTTCTGTGTTTTCTCATACAGCTCGAGTGCTAGACGAACCTTGGATTCAAGAAGATAAAGCTCGTAAACCGTTACGAGAAACGAGAGACAAGGACGGGAAAGTCAGCAAGACGAAGTAGCCACAAGGACACTCATCCAGTCGGATGGATCTGACATCCAACTGGATTGACCATACAGGACACTCATCAAGCCAGATAGACCTGACATCCAGCCAGATTCACTGACAAACTACTCTATCCGATTGAACGATGCTACTGTCCGGTCGGACACGGATCTTTTGGCTTCCAGGTGAGAAAATAAAGGGTTTTTGAGGTTATAAAAGTAGGAGGAGCCTCAGCAAAAAGGATCTCGGACTTAACACCTCCGACATATTATTCTTTTGATCTCTGAAAAAGGAGAAGAAGACAGCCTACCCTAGAGCCCTCATGGCAAGTTAGACTAGTTTCATTAATTTACCACGAAGGAACGCATCACTTTTGAAGTTAGTGACAAACTTCCGGGTTCGTAGAGTAAAAGATAATCTCTCCGGAATTTTTGTAGTTAGCACAACTTTTGTTTTCAAGACAATCATTCCTTTCGTTACAAATTAGTATCTTCTTATACTCTTTTTATGTTTCGTATTTGTTAATCGACTGATTGGATATCTCTTGTTTTGATATTTGGTGTTGGAATGATTTATTTTATTTGAATCCTTTGATTGAACGAGATTACTTGGTTTCATTTGCATCTTTTTAGTTCAAAGATGATAGTTGTTCTTGATAAAGGTATAATTAGTCAGTGCTTTCTAGGTGTTCGATAATATGCTTGAATGAAAACTCTTAGTTTAATCTTCTTGTTAGGCTTTCCAATAGTTTATTAATTTGTTTTTAAATTCGTTGCTTAGTGTTATAAACATTAATTAAGTTCTTGCGTAGAGATTGATGCCCTTTTCGCAAGACTAGTGTTAAAGTCTAGCTTGCTTAAAATGATCAAACAAAACCCCTTTTGTTCACGTGTTTAGATTTAGAACTTGTGAAGTGTGATATAATAAACATCATCGAATCCGTACTTCCACTTCTTCAGAATTCGACTCGGTTTAACTTTTCAGTCTACAGTGACCCCGTTCTCTTGCAGGCAAACTTGCTTTTCAAAGTAGACATGCATTGTTGAACTAGATTTAATTTTGAAAGAAGCAAAAAGATCGACTCAATTCTCTAATGATTGCACCAAAAAGGGGGAGTCTAATTCAATCCAAAGTTTCCACCATCCCCTTGAATAAGTAATTTTAATATCCATCACCGTAGCAGCCAATTCTGCCTCAAAAGCATGACAAAATGCCACTATTGATGACAAAACATCCCCGAACAAATACCCGATAAGTGCGAAAAACTCCAGTCGCCAAGCTACTTCCTGGAGTGCCTGACGCACTCCCATCTGTATTAACTTTCATCCAGCCTGGAAGAGGATGGTGCCAACGCACCAAAATGAGCTGAGAAGGGGCGCGAGGTTATTTGTAACTCTCCACCGCTTAAGTGTTAGCAAATCTGAGGGGGTGTTATTCATGTATCCAGTATCAAGGACTGATGATTCCAAAATAAAACATTGTACTAAAGTGAGGGTATTCTAAACTGAGGGTGTTTGATCCTTGTAAACGAGATTATTACGTATGTTACATACGACCCGAAACATCAAAATGATATTTGTTTAACAAAGAAAACTCAACTGAGCGCTGAATCGTTGCTCAATGGCAAACATAAGGAACTCATTAAAACAATGGCAACTTGGTAGGCTGATATGTATCGACTCCGCAATCCAAGTCCAAATCATCTGAATGAACTCGCAGCCCCAAAAAAGATGATCGATTGTCTCAACATCCCATAAGCAAAGGGGGCAGTCCGTAGGACCCATCACACCATGAATTACCTCAAAAACTGCTAAACGAGATAAAATAACCCGCCCCATTTTAATTGAACGTCGAGTTGGAATTTACCAGACCGAATCCAACTTCCCCATGAAACCACGAGATGCGAAGGCCAGATAAGAGCATAAGAAGATTTAGCCGAAAGAGAGCCATCAGACATGCCCAACCAAATACATTTATCCCACGTGTTTGGCACAATAGCACAACGAAGAATATCTCGGACTATGGTTATTTGATGAACCATGAAATCCGTCGTAAAGTGCCAAAGATCATCATAATAAAAGTCATTAATAAGATCACCAAAACCATCCCGAAGATGAATCGACAACCCAAGCTTGTCTGCAATGATATAACCAAGCCAATTATCTAACCAAAATCATACTAATGACTCCCCTCCCATAATCCATCTCGAGTTTTTGCAAATACATCCAATCACCTGACAGATACTAGGCTAAATAGATGAGGAAATATAACTAGGTCGGAGCCTCCCATCTTCTCTAATGAATCTGCCCTGAAGAGTAAGAAAGATTGACGTATCCTTCATAAGGATGTGCCAAGCAAGCTTCATTAAGAAAGCCGTATTCGCAACAATGAGAGATCGCACCCCCAGCCCGCCTTCCTCCCTAGGGGTACAACAACGATCCCAGGACACCGTATAAGAGCCGACTTTCTCAATATCCCGCGACTAGACGTGTCCAAACGGTTCGAACCTCAGGTTTGGTTTATCCAAAAACCTCAGACCGCAACCGAACCGTGAAACCGGCCGGTTGGCGGCGGTTTGTAAACTGCCGGTTTACGTTTCGGTTGGCCGGTTTGAACCGGTTTGGTTTTCTTTTCTTTTTTTTTTAAATTTTTTACTTTTAAAATTCATATATTTTAGTTTTTTCCCTATGTTTATTTTAATTTTATTAAAAAAAAAAAAATACGTGAGGTTAAGTGATAAAATATTAATAACACTTTGAATTAATTCAAAAAATTAAACTTGAACTATTTAAAATATTATAAGTTAAGAAATTTTAATTAGAATATTTGAAATTTTTGAAGTTAAAATTTTCTATTATATATATATATATATATATATATATATATATATAGGGTTGGGTTCAAATGAGAACCCGTCATTATATGTGAACCTAGGGACTCATCTTGACCATTAGATTGGATAATCTTGATGGTTGAGATCATGACATGTCAGCATGGTAATAATATAAGAAAATGCATTAATTAATTAAAAATGGTATTTTGGACATATATCAACGTTTACAAAGAGCACTACATTGTTTTTTGGAAAGCACAATAGATTAAGAAAAAAAACATTACGATTGTATACAAAGAGCATCGCAAATTTCGTTATATAAGCTGCAAATTCAAAAATTTGAAATGAAACTCAAATCTTCAATAAACCATAACTTTTTCAAATTTTATTCGTTTTGAATGAAATATATATCAAATTAATCTCATTCTCAAGATCTACAATTTAAGATACATATTGCATATTTTAAAACGTAAAAAATATATATATATATAATTAAATTAAAAAAATTGGACTGATTTTAGCACTACATAACTGTGTAAAAAGCACAATGAACCTGGACATATAATTGCACTGTGCAATATTAGATGTAAGGCCAGGATTAGTCCCCAGGTTCACATATAATGACGGGGTTTTCATTTGAACCCAATCCTATATATATATATATATATATATATATATATATATATATATATATATTATATATATATATATATATGTGTGTGTGTGTGTGTGTGTGTGTGTGTGTGTGTGTGTGTGGTGTGTGTGTGTGCGTGTGTGCGTGTGTGTATGTATGAGGTTAAGTTAGTAAATAGAACTAATCATTTGAGGTTTGAATTAATTAAAAAGAAACTAAATCATTTAAAATATTTGAGTTTGAAATAAAAAATTATATTAGAATATTTGAAATCTTGAATTTAAATGAGAAATAAGAAATAATATTTTTAATAAATTGAAAAAGAATTAACAATTTTTAAATATTCAATTTAAAACTTGAAATTGTTACTTTAAACAATCGAAATAACGTATATATTAAATTGTAACTCCCCATCCTTAAAATCAAAGTACACATAATTTCCTCGTATTACTTACTTTAGAGAGGGTGAAAGATATAAGTTATCACAATTTTATTGAATTATAAAAATGATTAATATCGAATGAGATAAAATGTCTTTCTTATTGATCACCAATTCAAAATATCGAATGAGTTTGGTGTTAAAAATGACTTGAAAAATGAATATTTTATAAATGTATAAAAATAAAAAAAATAAATGGTTTGAGAATTGCTCAAACCGTAACCGAACCGCCTTATTGGCGGTTACGGTTACAGTTATTGTCACGCCCCATTTTTGAAAAATGTAAAATTTGATTTTTCATAAACAAAACTTTCAAAAACAAGGGCATGAGTTTTCAATAAATTACAATCACAACATAAATTGAGCGGAAGCGTGAATAAAACTTAAATATTTATTTGAAAATAGGAGGTTCACTTAATGAATCAAAATAGTAGTACTCGACTATTCAAGGAGTTTTAAATAGAAACACAAGTCTCAATATTTATTTGTAATTTGACATAAACTTAAGATACCAATTCATAGAAAGGAAAATGAAATAGCATTGAAAATAGCATCTTCGCATCCACCGCCTCGTACCACATCCAACTCCTCAACCTGAAAAGTTTGGTAAAAAATGGGTGTGAGCTTTCAACTCGCTCCGTGGGGATTTGTTTYTCAACATTAAACACGAATCATACAAACCATAAATGAATAGCTACAACACACTGTCAGTCATTCATAGATGTTGGCCAACCATAGATTTAGCTCGAAATCTACTGTTGTTTTAGCCCGAAAGCTACTATGGAATGTTGCATTGAGACATAGATAATTCATACAATCGCATTTAACATAGACAAACATGGAACACGTTCGGCAATGTTAAGAAGAAATCATATAAATCATAAATGAATGGCTACAACACACTATCATTGTTTTAGCTCGAAAGCTACTATGGAATGTTGCATTGAGACATAGATAATTCATATAATTGCATTTAACATAGACAAACATAGTTTTGAAAAAGGTTTAGAATCACCCACCTTTGAATGCGTTTCGTGAAAATGCGAATGTAGATGCTCGTGCTTGAAAATTCTACTTTTGAGATCCCTCGTTTCCTACAGTAAAATAATAATTTATCTTAGAACTTGCTTTGAAAAATAGATTTGGACTAATAAAAAAAATATAATTAAACCATAGCCATGAATCGAACGTCTGGTAAGGGAAAACAAGGCCAATAAGGTTGTTTTAGTAGGGTCCTTGGAATTGGAGGGGTAAAATTAAGATAACTTGAAAGTCTTTGGGGTCAAATTGAAAGATGGAAAGAGGACTGGGGTCAATTGAATAAGGGTAAAATTTGCTGGGGCCAATTGTAATTTCTGGAAAAGGGCTGGGTATAAAACCCAAATCCCAGCCCTTAATCCCGTCTCTTTCCCATTCTTCCACATATCTCTCCAACACAGAACTCGGCCAGCACCTCTCCGCTTCGGCTCCACCACGACGGGTGGCTCGGCGCGGCGGACTTGAGCGGCGATTTCCGGTGAATACCCACAGCGGCAGACAGCGACGGCCAGGTGTGGCTGATTTCTTTCCCTGAATTCAGAAGTCGGCGACGCGAAGGGGCTTCGATTGGGGCGATTCCTTCTCCAAAATTGGGATCGGGAGAATGGCACCTCTCCCTTCGTCCTCGACTGGGACCATCCGGTGGGTGGATGTCGGCGGCGTTCGGTAGCCACAAGTCGGTGAATTCCCGCAACGGCGGTAGATGTGCAGTCGGCAGTGGTGGAGGTGGAGATGGTTTTGGTTTTGGGATCTCCGGCAGCTGGGTAACAGACGGGGCGAAACCCACCCCTCCTTTGACTTCGACTGGACAGCCACGGCGAGCCGACTTAGATGGTGATGGCGACTTGATTCGGGCCGTCGTGGCTTAACGGTGGCGATGGGGCTTGTTTCACGGAGGGTCTCGTCCTAGTCTTCGGGCCACAAGATTTGGGGAAATGGTGGTGATCGGAGCCTTTTGAATTGGACTGCGGGTTTGGCTTTGGTCTTTTGGTGGAGATGTGTTGGGTTTGCATTCTTGATGGCTCAGAAGCGAGGCCCTGACATTGGTCCCATATGCCGGCAGTGGTTGTTTTGGCCGGAAAACAGGCTGTGGTGGAAATCGGCTGAGAGTGACCGAGCGTGGCTATTGGATTGGTTTGGGTTTTTGTGATGGAGATTTCTAGCGACAATTGGTTTTGGGTGTTGGGATTAAATTGCTTGGTTAGAATCGGCAGCCAGTTCGGTTACGATGGCTGCCGGAAATTGGGATTAATCAATTGTGTTCTTTGAAAATTTTTAGAATAAAAGAATGGTTTTTGCCTGTTATTTGACTGCGACTGTATGCAGAAATGTTGTGAATGTTGATGTTGGTTTGGGTTTCTTTATATACCACGAATAGTTTTAAATTTGGAAAGTTAGGGTAGAAGTTTAGTGGACTTGGTTTGTCGTTGGGCTCGTTTTTAAAGTCCGAAAAGAGTCGACCCAATAACGACTTAAGTTTTAAATCAAATAATTTCGTGAACGACCCAATAGTATTTTAAATTATTAAAAATAACTATAATATAAATAAATTATAATAATTTTAGAAATTGAAATTATTTTAAAAACTAAAATCTATTAATATGATTATAATAATATAATTCAAAATAATTCAATTGGATTTGAATATTAGGCTGAGTGTATTTGTAACAATAGAATATAATAAAAAAAAATATTGGGCTCAACATAATAAGAAAATAAGAACTTGGGCGTTACAGTTATGGTTCGAACCGTGGTCAACGGTTAACCGAACCGTTGACCGCCAGTTCGACCCGGCGGTTTGGCCGGTTTGTGCAAACCGCTGGACACCTATACCCGCGACCAAATAAAATTCCGAATTGATTTTTCCATATCCCGAAGCAATCCAATAGGCCATCGGTAATCATCATCGAGTGAACAAAAGAACTCGTAATAACCGAGTTAACCAAGCAAACACGCCTATCCATGGATAGCGTACGCCCCTTCCATTTGCTGAATTTACCTAAAATGCGCTCGTATATATATATATATATATATATATATATATATATATATATATATATATATATATGGGTGGGTTCAAATGAGAACCATGCCATTATATGCGAACCTGCGAACTAGTGCTTTTATTATATACCAGCAGTGCTTTTATTATACAGCCACAGTGTTTTAATAGTATTATCAGTTATATTGTAACACCCATCCACCAAATACATTTATTTTTTATTATTATTATTTGTCATTGTGCATCAAAAATATAATCTTAGTTCCAAGCTCGTCGCCATAAATTACTTTCTACTTTTAGTTTTAATTGGTTTAAGAAATTCTATTTAATAGGATTTCTAACGCGATTGATAATTCTATTATACACCTAAATTTTTAAGACTATTATATTTTAGTTGTATTCTATATAAATTATTACAACTTATTTTAAAATTTTATTATAACCAAATTAGTAGACTTTAGTTCTAAACAATCTTGACTTCTAAAGTTTATTATAACTTATTTGTATTTCAGTTATTTACTTATTAAAATACTATTGGATRGTTTTCGAAAATTACTCGATTTAAAACTTGAGTCGTCTAGTGGATCGTTTTTCTTTTTTTGGACTTGAAAACGAGCCCAACGACTAGCCCGAGTCCACTAAGCCTCAGCCCTAACCTTCCATAGTTAAATCCTAAGCTTGGTTTATAAAGAAAAATCCAAACACCATCAACCTTTAAAAGTTTTTTTGCAAATCGGCCGCAAGGTAAATATCCCTTTTGTTATTCTATTTTTTTTCAAAAAACACAGCCTTGTA
>BMAC01000923.1:24902-44171 GCA_014905375.1 Phtheirospermum japonicum | reverse complement strand
TTTAAAGCAATTTAAAACCCGAGACGATTCTACCTTAACTATCAATTTAAAACTGATAGAATTTGTATTATTGTCTTATTACTATTTCTGCTGCGTAACTCAAACTTTCAATAAAATCCTCTATTTTCTATTGATTTTACCATTCAACATTTCGTCTCGCCAAATCTATTTTATTTATTTCAAAACATAAACTATATATTTGTTTTATCGAAATGGGGGTGTGACATATATACACTAGTAGTGTGTTTATTATACAATCCTATTGCTCTTAATTAAATAAGGAAATACACAGAAAATCTGATCCATCCATTTAATTAGATCTAAGGCCCATAACTGACCCTAGGTTCACATATAGGAACATGGTTCTTATTTGAACCTAATTATATATATATATATATATATATATATATATATATATATATATATATATATATATATATATATATATATGGTGTGTGTGTGTGTGTGTGTGTGTGTGTGTGTGTGTGTGTGAGTGTGCAAAAGAAGAAAGCTATCCGGAATTCTTTTTACCAAAGGCAAAATATACCTAAGGAAAAATCGACCGAATAAAAGAAGCTGACCTAGATTTAATGGAGCTGATAGTTCAAATACATCAAGATCGACCGCTCAAAACTGACGCGCTGACAAAAGAACAGAAAAACAACCAAACCAAGACACAAGCTAATCACTCCCGCCATCCTCATCATCGCCCTCCTGCCCATTACTGAGGTCAACATCTATGTCGTCATCCTCATTGTCCCCCATGCAATACTCTACAACCTTCTCGGCAATGTGCTTCTCAAAGTCAGTAATAGAGGCCTTGTCCTTCAGCATTTGAAGGGCTTCCTCTATGGTGGACAGGTATGTGGCACTCATCATCGGCGCTAGGGTCTCTATCTTATAATACTCGGCCCCATCAACCTTCCCCCTTGCGTAGGCCGCTTCTCCCTCTTGAGAGAGAGTTTCAACAAACTCGGTATGGTTTTTGAGCAGATCGGTATGCTGAGCCTTCAGGGTCTCTAGGTCGGCCAAGGTTCATTGAGTCAAACTCAGTGTCGCGTCAATCAAGGATGAGATCGGCCAAGGTTCTAGACATCCAAGTGTCACAATCAAGGATGAGATCGGTGCACTGGTCACGAGTCTTTTGAGAGAATCATAGACCCACTGAAGCCGAGCATGATCCTTTCAGAGATAAGAAAAGTTTCACCGTGTCAACTTCATCGAAATAAAGGCTCAGCAAAGGTTCATCTCTGAGACTCTAACTTGTTGTCCACATCAAAATTCGAGACCCAATCATCCAATTCGAGACCCCATATACGAGCGGTGTTGTTCAAAAATTTAGAGAAGAGATACACTGAGGCCGATCCCTTGGAAACATTTGGAGAATCACACCCCGAATAATCATATTCTTGAGGGGTTAGTTGAGGTTGAGGACCTCAGAAAATGATCTCTTCCTACTTTTGACAGTGATGGGCTCTTGGTGAGAGCTCTCCTCACCGACATGAGGAGTCAAATATGATTCTGGAGGAGCAGATGGTGCAGATGAGATAATCTTTTTCTTACTCCCGCCGCCACTAGTTACCGATCTCTTCGCAGTTTTGTTCTTCTTCTCCGAAAACTTCGTGTCTTTGTCAAGTGCAGATAGAGACATGGTTCTGTCGAAGAAGGGATAAAACACTTCAAATGGAATATGCAGAGCCAGTAGAAATACAATTTTGATGGAGACAAAAATTTAAATACGGACAAAGACAGTAGACGAGCTCAATATTTGGAGTCGTTCTTGTTGGCTATCAAAAATATATATTATAATCCAAAATATCAATGAAGAATTTGGCTGATCATACGAGCTCAACAGAAAATGCTGAGCTGACGAGCTAAAAAAGAAAAAACTCAGCACCTAAAGAATTTGTGAAGAATTTGGCTGAAGAATTTGTGAAAAATTTTAGCACCATTGCTGCACCTTTGAATGAAATTGTGAAAAAGGAAGTTGGTTTTCATTGGGGAGAAAAACAAGAACATGCTTTTAATCTCCTTAAAGAAAAACTAACTACAACACCTGTTCTTGCATTACCTAACTTTGATAAAATGTTTTAACTTGAATGTGATGCATCCAGAGTGGGTGTAGTTGCTGTTTTGATGCAGGATGGAAAACCAATTGCTTACTTTAGCGAGAAGTTGAAAGGAGCTCAATTGAACTACCCTACATATGATAAGGAGTTGTATGCTTTGGTGAGGGCGTTGGAGACATGGCAGCATTACTTATGGTCGAGAGAGTTTGTTATTCATACTGATCATGAATCTCTTAAATACCTCAAAGGTCAAGGTAAGCTTAGCAAAAGGCACATCAAATGGGTAGAATTCATTGAATCATTTCCATATGTGATTAAGTACAAAAAGGGAAAAGACAACATTGTTGCTGATGCATTGTCTAGGAGGCATGCTTTGATTACTTCTTTGGGTTCTAAACTTATTGGTTTTGAGTCAATAAAAGAATTATATGTTGATGATTCTGATTTTGCTATTCTTTATTTAGCTTGTGAGCATTCTGGTTTTGAGAAGTTTTATAGACATGAGGGTTATTTGTTTCATGAAAACAAACTATGCATTCCTAAGTGTTCCATGCCTGAATTACTTGTTCGTGAAGCTCATGGGGAGGGCTAATGGGGCATTTTGGGATACATAAAACTTTGGATGCTTTGCGTGAACATTTCTATTGGCCRAAAATGCGAGTTGATGTTGAAAGAATTTGTAAAAAATGTATAACTTGCATGCAAGCTAAATCGYAAATGCATCCACATGGTTTGTATACACCTTTACCTATTCATTGTGAACCTTGGGTAGACATATCCATGGACTTTGTTTTGGGTTTGCCTAGAACTAGAAAAGGTAGAGATTCTATATTTGTGGTAGTTGATCGTTTTTCTAAAATGGCTCACTTCATTCCATGTCATAAGAGTGACGATGCAACACATATTGCTGATTTGTTCTTTAAGGAAGTTGTACGTTTGCATGGTGTTCTAAAGACAATTGTTAGTGATAGAGATCCAAAGTTTTTGAGTCATTTCTGGTGTGTTTTATGGAGTAAATTGGGAACTAAACTTCTATTTTCCACTACTTGTCACCCGCAAACTGATGGGCAAACTGAAGTAGTTAATAGGACTTTATCTCAATTACTAAGAGTTTTGATCAAAAAGAACTTGAAAAGTTGGGAAGGTTGTTTGCCATTTGTTGAATTTGCATATAATCGAAGTGTCCATTCTGCTACTAACTTTTCTCCATTTGAAGTTGTTTATGGCTTTAATCCATTGAGTCCACTTGATCTTGTACCAATACCAATTGAAGAACGTGCAAGTCTTGATGGTAAAGCTAAAGCTGAATTGGTGAGAAAGTTGCATGAAAGGGCAAAATCGAACATTGAAAAGAGAACCGAACAGTATGTCAAACAAGCAAACAAGGGTCGAAAGCAAGTCATTTTTGAACCAGGAGATTGGGTGTGGTTACATTTGAGGAAAGAAAGATTTCCATTGAAAAGGGAGTCCAAATTGCAGCCAAGAGGAGATGGTCCATTTCAAGTGATTTCACGAATGAATGATAACGCTTACAAACTAGACTTACCAGGTGAGTATACGGTAAGTGCTACTTTCAATGTTGCTGAACTTTCACCTTATTTTGGTGATGTAGATTCGAGGACGAATCCTTTTGAAGAAGAAGGGAATGATGGAGATGCATCCAATCTGCCTAAAGACAACAACACGGATCCTTTGGTTCTTCATGGTGGTCCGATTACAAGAGCTAGGGCTAAGAGAATAAAGGAAGCCTTGATTGTTTTACTAATTGAATTAAAAGACCAAGTCCAAGTTCAATCCGAATTGGGCCAAATGGTGAATGTTATTCAAGTTGGTGGYCTGCCTTCTACTTGAAATATGGGGTCATAAAACAATCATGTCTTGGAGGCCCAAAATAAAGAATAAGAGCATCAATTTTCGTCCAAAACATGAAGCCCAAGAAGAGTGACCTTTAATCTTCTCTAGAAWYGTCTATTTTCAGCATTTTGGAAGGCTAAGAGATACTTGTTAGTCAAAAGGTCTCTTAGGTAGTTAATAAATCAATGAATGTGGTAAAACATGCATTTTCTATGTCATTATGAGGCCAATTCGGGATTGACTCTTAAGCATCCCATTGCAGCCTATAAATAGCATTGTAACCACATGTATTTGGCAACAACAAGAATGATAAAAATCAGAATATTTGTCTTGTGAGTTTAATTCTCTTTGTAGAGTTTTTATTTCACATTTTAAAGAACTTATCAAGATTCTTGAGCAAGATCTTGTGGCGTTCAACCATACCAAGGTTCTTGGCTAATTTATACCAACGGGTCAAGGTTTATATCGCTCTAGGAAAGATCAAACTAGATTTTCGATCTAGGGTGACCGCTGCCTATCATTATACTTAGGGTTCTTGGATCGTTATATCCAACGGGTCCTTCATTCCGTATCATTTCGTCTCGCCAAATATATTTTATTTATTTCAAAATATAAACTATATATTTGTTTTATCAAAATTGGGGTGTGACAGAGTGGTATCAGAGCCATCTCGTTTCTGTAGACTCGTTCGTTTTTATTTTACATGATAAAAAAAAATACTATTACCATCCACCTTCGTCATATCTCGTCGATTTCCCCAAGGTATACACAATTCATTACATTATCTCATTTCATTAATTTATGACTCCATTACACATTTTTCACAAAATTCGTATTCTTACTAATTCAGCCCACTGTTTATTTGATTTTTACAAATAATGCATTATGTTTTATCAAGTGCACAATTAGCATTCTCATTTCATGTTGGGCATGAACCATTATCATCAAAATTTGAGTTTCATGTCAAGTTATATTATAAGATCCAAGAATTCATATCAAGGGCATTATTTCAAAATTCACATTTTTCATGTCAATGGTACACTATTTTAAAATTCATATTTTTTTTATGTCACGGGTGCATAATTTCAAAAATCAAAAATTGAATGTCATGGTCACACAAAATTTTGTCACATGTTTTTATATTTACAAGTCATACATGATTTTATTTTTGTAATGAGTTCATGGTGAAGTACCCAAATTTCAGCATTTCGGGTGTGTGCGGAATTTTGAGGACAAAATTTTTCTAAGAGGGGTAGGTTGTAACACCCATCCACCAAATACATTTATTTATTATTATTATTATTTGTCATTGTGCATCGAAAATATAATCTTAGTTCCAAGCTCGTCGCCATAAATTACTTTCTACTTTTAGTTTTAATTGGTTTAAGAAATTCTATTTAATACGATTTCTAACGCGATTGATAATTCTATTATACACCTAAATTTTTAAGACTATTATATTTTAGTTGTATTCTATATAAATTATTACAACTTATTTTAAAATTTTATTATAACCAAATTAGTAGACTTTAGTTCTAAACAATCTCGACTTCTAAAATTTATTATAATTTATTTGTATTGTAGTTATTTACTTATTAAAATACTATTTGATCGTTTGCCGAAAATTATTCGATTTAAAACTTAAGTCGTCTAGTGGATCGTTTTTTTTTTCGGACTTGAAAACGAGCCCAATGACTAGCCCGAGTCCACTAAGTCTCAGCCCTAACCTTCCATAATTAAATCCTAAGCTTGGTTTATAAAGAAAAATCCAAACGCCATCAACCTTTACAAGTTTTCTGCAAATCGGCCGCAAGGTAAATATCCCTTTTGTTATTCTATTTTTTTTTCAAAAAACACAGCCTTGTAATCAAAGTTTTCGGCAGCCCGATCAGCAGCCATTTTCCAACCATCCCTGCCACCAATTTCCCAAACCAACCGTCAAACCCGTGTTCCAGGATCACAACCATCAACTCCGATTTCAGCCACTGACGAAGAAAACCAAGTCGACAACAACGACACAGCCACAGTAACATCAAGTCAGGCCTTTGGCCAAGTCAAGTCGCAAACGGGCTTGCCACCAAGATGACTCACACCCAGACGAACCCCTGTCCAATCGAGTTCTTGGCCACCGAGGAACACGCCGTCAAACCAGAAATCCAACCACCACCCCCCCAACCGTCGGCCGAAATCCATATTCTACATCATCATCGTCACCCCAGCGGCCCCACAGTTTCAACACCGCCGTCGTCCGGTCCAGCCGCGGTCAATCAGCCAGCCTCAATTGGTAAAGCCCAGCCACGACAACCTCCAACCATGGCCGCGCCACTCATTCTAATCGCCATCCAGCCGACCCCGGAGCCACCCCCACGTCAAATTGAGGTCGCCGTTCGCCGAACCACCGCCGTGGATAAATCGGAGGTGGAGGTTCTCGCCAGCGGCCGATTCAGAAATTGGGGGAGGAGGTTTTGCCAATGGGACCCGAACGCCTGCCAACCGCTGTTTGTAGACACTACGAGTCGCCACCACCGCCGTTTCTGATTGTCGATTGCTGCGCCATTTCTGTTTTGGGGGAAAGAAAGGAGGAACAGATGGTTTTCAAGCTAAAGGGGCTGGGTTATGTCCTTTTATACCCAACTCACTTTCCCAAATTTCCAGATTGACCCCAAGAGCTCTAGCCCCTTTTCAATTTATCCCTCAGCCTCTGCCACCCTTCCAATTTAACCCACCACTTGCCAAAAACCTCAATCCAGCCCAAAATATTTTATAAAACTGCATTCCAGTCCATTTTATTTTAATTATTATTTCATTTTTATTATTATTATTATTATTATAATAATAATTATTATTATTATTATCACCATTGTTATAAATTTTAAATATGAGAAAATACTAATTAAATGCATTTTCTAATTTATTAGGTGACGAGCAATAAGGGGACTTAGTATTTCAACTATGTGCATACCACTCGATTTTCCACGACATATTTACGAGGTAGAGACCAACGACTAGTCTTTGTTAAATTTTACATGCTCAAATCTATGTGCTATGTGTATCATGAAATTCGATGTTTATAAAATCTAATATAGACGTAGACCTAAAGTTGTCTGTGACCAAAAGTTGTCATCGGGTTTATCCCGACGTGCTATACCCAATGATTAAAACCAGGGGCCTTATGTGCCTATGACCTAAAGTGTCATCGGGGAAACTCGCCGCGTTTTAGCTGCAGTCAACTGTTTTTCGACGTTAAAATTGTGAATTCTATGGTTTAGTGTGCTATCTTTGAGTTGTATGATTTTGCATGGGGAATGTCGGTGTAACTACTGAGCTAGTGGAAAGCTCACCCTATCATTAACAAATTTCAGGTTGAGGAGACCGAGCGACGAGTGACGTTGGAGGTGGATGATTCATTAAGTAAAATTTCAGTAACTTTAAATCTATAACGATTTGACTTCTAGTTCTATTTATCAGTTATCTACGATTTTATTTCAAAAGGTTATATATCAAAGTAGCGCAGCGAAAGCGTGGGCAAAAATATATAAATATTGATATGCTTACTTTTATTCTTAAAGGATATGTGTTTATACTTTGGATATCTCTATTTAAATCCTACTTTCGGTTTATACATCTATTTTTCAAATGGGACCTAAGACTTTCATTTTAAAAAGGGGGCCTAGAAGTTATGACTTACGAGGTGTTTTTCTTTAAAATTATTTTTGAATAGTAAATTCCCTATTATATTATATTTTATTTTAAAGCAATTTAAACCCGAGACGATTCTACCTTAACTATCAATTTAAAACTGATAGAATTTGTATTATTGTCTTATTACTATTTCTGCTGCGTAACTCAAACTTTCAATAAAATCCTCTATTTTCTATTGATTTTACCATTCAACATTTCGTCTCGCCAAATCTATTTTATTTATTTCAAAACATAAACTATATATTTGTTTTATCGAAATGGGGGTGTGACATATATACACTAGTAGTGTGTTTATTATACAATCCTATTGCTCTTAATTAAATAAGGAAATACACAGAAAATCTGATCCATCCATTTAATTAGATCTAAGGCCCATAACTGACCCTAGGTTCACATATAGGAACATGGTTCTTATTTGAACCTAATTATATATATATATATATATATATATATATATGTGTGTGTGGTGTGTGTGTGTGTGTGTGTGTGTGTGAGTGTGCAAAAGAAGAAAGCTATCCGGAATTCTTTTTACCAAAGGCAAAATATACCTAAGGAAAAATCGACCGAATAAAAGAAGCTGACCTAGATTTAATGGAGCTGATAGTTCAAATACATCAAGATCGACCGCTCAAAAGTGACGCGCTGACAAAAGAACAGAAAAACAACCAAACCAAGACACAAGCTAATCACTCCCGCCATCCTCATCATCGCCCTCCTGCCCATTACTGAGGTCAACATCTATGTCGTCATCCTCATTGTCCCCCATGCAATACTCTACAACCTTCTCGGCAATGTGCTTCTCAAAGTCAGTAATAAAGGCCTTGTCCTTTAGCATTTGAAGGGCTTCCTCTATGGTGGACAGGTATGTGGCACTCATCATCGACGCTAGGGTCTTTATCTTATAATACTCGGCCACATCGACCTTCCCCCTTGCGTAGGCCGCTTCTCCCTCTTGAGAGAGAGTTTCAACAAACTCGGTATGGTTTTTGAGCAGCTCGGTATTCTGAGCCTTCAGGGTCTCTAGGTCGGCCAAGGTTCATTGAGTCAAACTCAGCGCCGAGTCAATGGTCTGCTCCGCCTTGTTGGTTCTAAACATCCAAGTGTCACAATCAAGGATGAGATCGGTGCACTGGTCACGAGTCTTTTGGAGAGAATCATAGACCCACTGAAGCCGAGCATGATCCTTTCGGAGATAAGAAAAGTTTCACTGTGCCAACTTCATCGAAATAAAGGCTCAGCAAAGGTTCATCTCTGAGACTCCAACTTGTTGTCCCCATCAAAATTCGAGACCCAATCATCCAATTCGGGACCCCATATACGAGCGGTGTTGTTCAAAAATTTAGAGAAGAGATACACCGAGGCCGATCCCTTGGAAACATTTGGAGAATCACACCCCAAATAATCATATTCTTGAGGGGTTAGTTGAGGTTGAGGACCTCAGAAAATGATCTCTTCCTACTTTTGACAGTGATGGGCTCTTGGTCAGAGCTCTACTCACCGACATGAGGAGTCGAATATGATTCTGGAGGAGCAGATGGTGCAGATGAGATAATCTTTTTCTTACTCCCGCCGCCACCAGTTACCGATCTCTTCGCAATTTTGTTCTTCTTCTTCGAAAACTTCGTGTCTTTGTGAAGTGCAGATTGAGACATGGTTCTGTCGAGGAAGGGATAAAACACTTCAAATGGAATATGCAGAGCCAGTAGAAATACAATTTTGATGGAGACAAAAATTTAAATACGGACAAAGCCAGTAGACGAGCTCAATATTTGGAGTCGTTCTGGTTGGCTATCAAAAATATATATTATAATCCAAAATATCAATGGAGAATTTGGATGATCAAACGAGCTCAACAGAAAATGCTGACCTGACGAGCTGAAAAAGAAACAACTCAGTTCTCGACTCTTGGTAAGATATAGAGAAAATCTAACTCACCAGGAATAGTGGGTCCTAGTTGATCTCGGAGAGGAGAGTCCCGTAGACTGGCCCTTTAGAGTTTGGCTTTGGTCAACACATTTCTTTAGTTCCTCGACGTCGAGTTAGAATCTAAAATGTTATAAAGGTGACTAAAAACTCCTCCCTAGCTAGTGTATGCCGATGGGAAACTGAAAACAAGAGCAAACAATGAGGTATTAGATCAAAATAAAGAAAATAAATTTGGTGCTACACTAACTAAATCTCTTAAGAGAATTTAGAGTGTTGTAGAGCAACCCATTGAGGTTCTTCATCTGCCATTCCCTCTGACATAAAACCAGAGTGATTTCCAAGTATGGAGGCTCTCGGGAAGCCCCGTCACGAGGTACTTGAACTCAACATCCCGAACTGAAGCGTAATAGAACCTAGAACTAACCCCATCGGACACCTTGAAAAGGTAGAACCACCAGAGCTCCTCGAGGGTGGGGGCCATCCAACCGTTCTGGTTGAAGAGCATGTATTGTCCCAAAATTTGAGCAACAGATAAAGGGTGAAGTTGGAAGATGGGAAATCCCAGATCATTAAGATTGTCAGTCAGAAGTAGGGGAGCAGAAACGAGACCCCAAAATGTAGACTGTCTTCGAACAAAGTGTTGAAAGAGCTTGGCGGACAGTGAATCAGCTCGGCAGCATAATGCAGAAATAAATGAACAGATCCGAGCACACCACACACGTCCTCATATGATGCTAGGTCATCATATCAATGTGTTTTGTTCAATGGCTATTTCGAGCTCGGTATTGTCCCCATCGGAAGGGCCGGTCTCTTCCAATGGCCTACAGGAGTCCGTTCATCGGGTCAGGCCAACCTGGATACTAATGTCTCAGGAGGGCTCTATCTCCTACTGACTTTGGATGTTCGAGATTTTTTTGCACATGGTGCTCTCCGGGCATCGGCCAAGAAGGTTTAATAAGGGAGGTCATCCTAGGGCTCAACTGATCTGAGCCGATCCCAAAATCGTTGCTTGCTGCCCCAATTTGATCTGGTCTCAAACTCTGTACCATGGTTGACCCGTCAACTGGTTTGTCTTCACGATGGTTAACTAAGCCACAATGATGTTCCAGGTAAAACCCACTCCGAGGTCCGAACTCACAACCTTGTTCGAATTACCCACCGGGATCGAATCGTCGGCCAGGCTGAACTGAGAATATCCATCGAGTTGATGATCATCACCCAAGAATTACTCAAAGACAAAAGGCCACCCTTGATCAAAGATCTCTCCGGCACCGAAACTTCTGTATTGGTTGAACCTGAACTCACCACCCTGGCTCGATTGGGGTTCGAACTGCCTGCCACCTCGGCTTGTCCTTTTGAAGCCCCAGAGGTCATCCGGAGAATAAACCAGACTACCGGACATGATTAAGATAAAAAAGAAACAGAAGAGATATTACCTTCAAAAATAAAGAAAATCGAGGCATGGGAATCGGTCGAATGAGAACCTAAAAGATAATTCTCTGAACTAAGGGGCTGAGATTACCAAAGATGTAAGTGCCATTGCTGAAAATATTTGGAGTAAAGAGAGAATAAATATGAATATGAAAGGTGAAGAGTAAGAATCATGAAACTGGAATTAAAACCAGTAGGAAGGGAAGTGGAAATAAGGAAGTGCCAAACTGCTGAACAAATGTCATGCCCGACAATATCCCAGCACTCCTGATAGAAGTGGCCATTAAAGCCATCCGATCCAGGGGAACTACTAGGGGCGAGAGAGAAAATAGCCGCATGAATCTCCTCATCGCTCGGAGTAGTGGAAAGAAAGAAGTGAGAGTGAGTGTTAACTGCCGGATGCTGAAACTCATTAATCCATGTAGGGGCCGGTAGAGGGTGGCTGGCAGAGAAAAGATTAGAGAAGAAGGAGATGATCTTATCCTGAATCGCATCAGGAGAATGAATGACTACCCCATTAATCAGGAGAGAGATGATGGTGGACTTCGTGGCCCAAGCCTTAATACTACGGTGAATAAAGGCCGAATTATGATCACCATCCGTGAGACACTCAGCCCGACTCTTCTGCCAAAGAACACTAGCCTGAGTGTTGAGCAGAGAGGAGGACTGGACCTGCAGGTCAATCTCAGCCTCAAGTTCGGCCTCGAAATACCCCGTGTCCAGGCAATAAGATTGTAAGTTCAAAAGCTCAGCGAGAGACGACTCCACCTGACGATGGACATTACCAACCATTTGGGCTTTCTATTCCTAGAGAACTCTATTAAGGTAACATAATTTAGCCATGAGGGAGAGAATAGGGATAGTAATCCAGTGTGGGAGAGTCCAAGCAGTGGTGATGAGGGAATGAAAACCAGGCTGCGAAGTCCAGAAATTTGGGAAACGGGAAACTTGAGGGCCCGAGGTGGTATACTTATCTCTAGAACACTCTAAGAGAATGGGGTGATGATCGAAATGGTTATGCGTAAGGAGAAGACTAGAGATCCGACCGCACGCAGGGGGTAAGTCAAGAGAATAAATCACGATACAGACGGGAAAAGTGGAACTTTGAGTAGCAGCGGCTAACCCTAGTAAAAAAACCACCGAAAGTGGTGATTTGTAAGAACCCACTAGCATCCAAGAATCTTTGAAAATCAGAACAGGAAGAGGTATCAGGAGGGTTTCCCCCACGACACTCTTGGGCACCTAGAACAACATTAAAGTCCCCGATTATCAGCAGGTGAGGGAGCAAAATGCTCAAGATGTTGCCCCAGAGAGGGCATCATTTCAACTCCGCATTATTGAGCATGGACGAAGAAAAGGTGGAAATCGAGGTCCCTAAAGTTGCCCCATAGAAGGATGACCTGATCCGATGAGAAGAGGATAGCAGTAGAGGAAATAGTAGATCTCGTGAAGATCCAGATATCTGGGATACCATTGCTGCGAAAGTTCTTGGTAACAGGGGTGAGATCCAGGGACTGCCAGAAAGAGGCACGAATGCTAGAGAAAGAGACCATCGGTTCCGCAATAGCAATAAAGTCGGGAAGGTGAACCCGACAGAGTTCCTTAAGGACTAGATAAGAGGCCAAGTTACCAATCCACCAAATGTCCCAAAAGAGGCAATGCATTAATCAGAAGTGGATGGGGAGGGGTGAAGATTTCTTCTATCCATTTGATCAAGATGAGAGAGCTCATCTTCGAAGGCCACTAAGATAGCGTCGGAGTTGTGAATATCAGACCACCATAAACCGGCAACCTTGGACATAATTTGAAAAGGAATAGAGGACCCCAACTCATCGAGTGTAAACTCGTGAGAGGGGTTACTCGCTTTGACCTTGTCCTTAGCACTTTGCAAAAGAGATTTGGACATAGTGTGAGGGTCATAGATAGCGAGCAAAAGAGATTTAAGTTCGGGATTATTGGGGGCGGGGGAGGGGGGTACAGGACCCGAATGGGAACCTGGATATTTGGAGGAAGCCCCAAGTCAGCGTTCGGCTGCAACGCGGTAAAAGCGTTAGATATCATCTGAGAAGACGAATTAGGATCGGGGTTCGTGCGGGAAACCGTACGGCTACGACACTTATACTCACGAGAATCAGAATGTCGACGATTATGTTTGGTGTTAACCAACAAGATGCCTAACTTTTTTGCAAAACAAGCAGAAATCCGGCAAGTTCTCATATCCTATAGAAATATACCTGCAATACCCCTCTTGTTCGATCATAACGGTCTCTTGAAGGTACTTTCGAGATTTATCTCAACCAAAACACAAACAAAATGGCCAACTGATCCATTCACATAATTCTCATCGATTTGCAAAGGTGTACCAACAACCCTATCAATATTCATAATAAAAGATCTATCCCAATACTCAATCAACAACTCATAAATGCGAACCAAAACTTGAGAAGAAGCTGAAGGTACCTTATATGGGTTGAAGTACGGGGTCCTGGAAAAATTTGAAAGGTATTGGAACCAAGCTTCCAAGTCATCTTGGAAAACTTCTGATTCCTATCATCGACCAAATCGAAAGAAATGTTGAAGAATCCTTTGCCAAGGGGAACAAAGGTCCAATGTTTGGTTGTGCTCCAAATTGATTTTAGCGATTCCTTGATATCAAGAAGAGTTAGAGGTTTTGAACCTCTCGTTTGTAATAAGCGGTCATTGAGAGAACCTCGTAAAATCAAGACACATGATTGATAGAGATTCTCATGAATAGTGACCGAAAAGAACTCGCCCTTTTTAATGGGTGGAGTTTGAGAAATCAGCGTGTGGCCCGTGACAACATTGGGTTGTAGGGAACCAATAAGGTGTATCGTGGTTGAGTTAGACTTGCCCGAAAAGAGCCAAGGCTAGATACCATCATCAATGGGAGACGTGCGGGGCTGCGTGGCCTATGGGGGGCGTCAGAGGGTGGGGGGAAGAAAAATGGAGCAAGCCACCATGGCGGAGCAGTTGTAGGGTTTGATAAAAATGACATGGCGGAAAAAGAAGGACCACTTGAGGCAAAACTGGGAGCGCAGAATGGAAAAACTTGTGAGGCAAGCCACCATGGTGGAACCCCAACCAGGATGGATCCGAAAGAAATTGGAGAAACCAGTGCGTGATTCGTACCCAGAAAAAAAGACCGATCTGTGTGTGGGAGGCCTATCAACGGCCAACGATTATTTACTGCGGGAAGTGGCGTGGCTTATAGCTGAACGTAAGCAATCGTTGAAGAAACGCTGGCTGTATTGGGCATCATCCAGGATGGTTGTAAAATAAGTTGCAGGGTGTTCGACCAAAGCGGTGGCGCGGTGTCCATCGGAGGTGGCGGAAAAGAAGCAGCGGTGCTGGGAGAAGGTGCAGTCGGACTCGGCGAGAGACGGAGGAGTTGCTACAGTGAAGGGGATTATGGCAGGGCTGCGAACGTGGATAGCCAAGGGAGAGACGCCGTGAGAGGTTGTGGCGGCAGTGCAATGGTCGGCCGGTGATGTGGCGTGATCCCGACGGGTAGTCGAATAGGTCGACTAAAATGAGGAGAGAGAATAGAGAATTTCTTGCATTTTTTCATTTTCTCCTGGTTTGTCCATCTTTTCATACCTCATCCTATCCTATTACATTAATTAGTTAAGTTAATTAACAAAATTTTTAGAAAATACTTATTTAGTATAAGAAATTATTGATTTCAATAAAATAATCTTCGAGAGCCCAGGGGTTTGAACCCACAATGTTTGAATTTTGATACCTAACCCCATCCACTCCACCACATGGTCCTGATTGCTATCGACTGTAATTAAAAAGACTAAAATTTCAACAACATTTGGAATTAGTTTTTAATTTTAAGGAGATTTGTAATAATTTTAAATAAAATATTCTATATTGAAGGAAAATTTGGTTTATAAAGAGTGGTTTTGACGGTTATTTTTGGTGAATTTGATGAGTACCTAAACTAAAGATTTTTCCTTCATATAAATAGTATTAGAAGTGAACCAAGAATATCTTGAAGAATTTACCAATGATCTTTTGGGTCAACAAGAAGATTGTCAAAATAGAAAACAAGAACATATCACTAGTGCAGAAACTGCATTCTAGAACAGAACATTCTGGTGCATCTAGAAGGGTATTTAAAATACTGTTCTGGACTATACTTTCCAGAATGTTTTTTGAAATTACCATTTTGGATAGACGATTTACCAGAACGGTATTCATATACCATTCTGGAATGTGGACAGTCCAGAACGGTTATTGAAAAACCGTTCTGGATTATGCCTCAATCCAGAACGGTAATTAAATAACGTTCTGGAAAGTGTACAATCTAGAACGGTAGTTTAATACCATTCTGGAGATTGTGTATTACAGAACGTTATTTAAAATACCGTTCTGGATTGTAAGCCAATCAAGAACGGTATTTATAAAACCGTTCTCAAATGTCTTGGTCAATTTAATGCCGCGCAAATAAAATTCTTTTGCCGCCCATATTTTTACTTTCCAGAACGGTGTATGTAACCCTTCTGGATGCAATCGCTGATACAGAACGGTAAAAAAATACCCTTCTCGAAAGTTTCCGATACGGAACGGTATTTAAATACCGTTCTGGATTGTTAGCCAATCAAGAACGGTATTTAAAATACCGTTCTCAAATGTCTTGGTCAATTTAATGCCGCGTAAATAAAATTTTTTTGCCGCCCATATTTTTACTTTCCAGAACGGTGTATGTAAAACCCTTCTTGATGTAATCGCTGATACAGAACGGTAAAAAAATACCCTTCTCGAAAGTTTCCGATACAGAACGGTATTTTAAATACCGTTCTCTAAATATTGCCGAAACAGAACGGTAATAATATACCGTTCTCAATATCAATTTAATTAAACTTACAATTTTCATACGTTTCAGCCCTTTTTTTTTAACAAAAGAAAACAGAAACAGTCAAACACCTTTCACCCCGTTTTTTTTTTATTTTTCTCCCTTTCCAAAAATTGTCCGCCGTTCCCACCTCGCTCCGGCAAACCACCGCTCCCAGCTCAAACCTGAGGAAGACGGATTTTAATTGAGTCCATCGTCGACGTTTTCTCAAGTAAATCGAACCATTGCTGATTTAGAAGGCGGCTCACTCAGGTTTTCTTCTGCTTCTAGGATTTCTGGTTTGTTCTTATTTTTTTTAATACTTGTATAATTGAGTGGAACTACTTGTGTAATTGAATGCATCTTCTTCTTCTTCTTCTAGGGTTTATGATTCGAACCCATTTTTTTGTTTTCTTCGTTCTCTGTCAGATTCTTAGTTCTCATTTTTGGTTTATTTTTATTTTTTCGACAATTTTTATGGTGAGAAGTTTGTAATTTGAGATATAATTCTAAGAATAAGGTGCCTCTGAAAGTCAGATACAATAAATGTTAGCCTCTGCCTAGAAAATTGAAATTGAGAGTCATTTTTTATAATTAAAAAAAAAAAAACCTTCCTTCAATAAATTCTTGAGTTCCTATATTTACAACAGTACATCCAATTGCCTTAGCAGAGATAAGTCACAGTGTATGATTTTCATTCCTCTCCCACAGATTAAGCATCCTCTTTGTATTTATCGCCCGTTCATTGATTGTCCCCGGCCAGCAACATTGATAAGCTTACTATATATATACAATAAACACAATTCTTGAGCCAACCCGGCACGTCGGCCAACCTGGAATGTGATAATGTTGATCTGAGCCTAATGGTTAACTACCCTGATTACGTGTGTCGACCTATGACCTGACATGAACTCGCCCTGAAGTTTCTGATAGAAGCATAAAGACAACTTACTCGAAATCAGTACGATTTGATACACAATTTGTCTTAAAATGTAATTATCTGAGTTTTATCTAATTTTGATCCATATTCAAATAAATTTGTAGAAGATAACTGCAATTTTTGTAATTATGCTAAATTTCATGGTGCATTTTGTAAAAAGAACACATACACCAAAATTATGGGCATTCACCGAAATTAGTACATGCTTATACATTGTTTTGACTATGACTTCATGTTATGTCAGTTTTATTATTATGATGTATTTTTTATAATTACTATATCGGTTGTATTTATAGTAGTTTATTTGGTTATGAATATGAATTGTGAAGGGATATGAATGCAGAAATGGGTTGAATATGATCAATGATATTTTATAGGTTTTGTGTATTGGTTACGGTGTAATTATTTACAATCACTATGATGATGATTATTCTTATTTGGGTATCAGTGAATTATGAATATATACGATTGTAGAAAATTGGATTATGAGTGGTTATATTTTATAAATCATGAATTGGAGTTCAACTTTATATTATTTAGTGAGTTATTATTTTTTAAATTGATCAATGAAGGTTTGATATGCAAATTTTCTAGATGTAACTGAAAGGTTTTGTTTTGCATTATGATTCAAGTTAAGATTTAAATTCCGCTCTCTTTCTTTTCTTCTATTTTTTTCCTGCAATTTTTGTTGCATTCTGTTTGTTTGCAAATTAGTTTATGTTATCTATACCGTATATATAAAGTTGGTGTGTATAGGTATTTGGTTGCCATTTATCACATTCTCATTGCTTTGATTCTTTTTTTTATTGTTAGTTTTATTTGTTGAAAAAAAACAGAAAAGAAAAAAATTGATAGGAACACAAACCTCAACGAATCTTATATTATTACGGCAACTTAAAGTATTTAAAGGAATATATATATTACGGCACCTATGTGATTTTATTTTAAATCTATATTATCTTAGAAATTAGTTCATTTTAATTTATAATGTGCAATTGCTTGTTTGCAGACGACCGCAGCGTAGCGCGGGTCTTTTGTGCTAGTAATTAAACATAATTTTTTTTAATTATTTTAAGTAATACATATAACTTCTTATCAAAAGACTATAATATAACTTAAACATAAAGTTACTGTTTTTCATCATAATATGTTTCTTGTTTTAGTTCTTTGATTAATTTATGATTGATATTGGATTACTTATGTGTTTTTGAAGATGTTGGACTTGGAGCACATATAAATACAGATTATGATGGTTAATCTAGTATAATATGGTCCTGGACTTTTTTACTATATTAATTTAGTAGTGATGCTAATGTAAACACCTTGTTAATTAATTAATCAAGTAYGAAAATACATTATTAATATTAAAATCTTTAAATATAATGGATTAGCAGCGTGCAAAGATATTTATATTTGTTTGTTTATTAATTTATTTGGATTATCAATATATTATGATGCATCTATATTTGATTGTAAAATCAGCTGGCTTGTAGAAACAAATAAATTTGCATGTAAATTGTACCTCTATCGGTAATAGAGCATTACTAATAGTAGATGAGTGAGCTGCAAAGATGTGAATTGGGTTCATGATTCACTTATTTTATATATTAGAATTAAAGATTTGTTAGTTTGAATTTTTCAGATTTTTTTCAATTAAATTCAGAAAGTTCCTAGTGTTTATTCTTTAATTTTTTATCTATTTATTTATTTTTTTACCTTTGTGACTTTTTTATTTATTGCAGCTTCTTAATTCTTGTGCTACTCTTGGTGCTTTTGCCAACTCCTCCGCACYAAAGAAATTGTAGCTGTTTTTCAGGTATGGTTTTTTGCTTGTAAACATGAAATTTRAATTTRTGCACATTCATCAACTTGCCAGGCTACTCTAGGGGATAAATACAAATATTAACCCACTTTTAGTTTGTTCACTTGGTTAATTTTTCAAAATTGCAAAATATCCACTTCCTATGTGGTTCTGTTTTTAAAATTTCACTTATTGATTAATGATAATTGTAATTCTATTGAGGGGCAGAGGGCCTGGACTTTTTAGAATAAGAAGAGGTAATTTAGTTGACTTGTGCACTACTTGGCATGGATAGTATAAACCATAGTTTTTGACCCTGCCAGATTGAATGTTGTCTGTATTAAAAGAAAAAAGAATAAGAACTGGCAGATGAAATTGTTAGAGATGAACTTCAGATATATTGTTTACTTCAAAGGTAAAATAGGAATAAATTGATATATATTTGCCAAATTTCTGGTACTCGCTGATCTGAATTGTAACAAAGAAGGAGACAATTTTGTATGTTGTGGCATTTATATATATATATATATACATATTTTTATGTCGAATTATCCTATAATGCTTTCAAATTCGCGAATTCATCGTCATATATGCAGCTTCCTTTATTGCAAATTAGTTTCACAATGATACTGTTCAAGTCTAAGAATTAGGGTCTTATATTTTCTATTTTCTTGTGGTAGAGGGG
>BMAC01000923.1:0-23407 GCA_014905375.1 Phtheirospermum japonicum | reverse complement strand
ATGCAGCTTCCTTTATTGCAAATTAGTTTCACAATGATACTGTTCAAGTCTAAGAATTAGGGTCTTATATTTTCTATTTTCTTGTGGTAGAGGGGCTGGACTTTTTTTCTTTTTTGTAGTTAAGTGATAACTAAATCTCTATAAATGAGAACGGAAATGAAAATGAGTTATGCCTTACCTTAGAGGCTCAGAGTTTAGGTGAATTAGAAGAATATTGTGGACATGAAGGTTAATTACACAAGAAAAAAAGTAGTTGATTTCCTCAATGTGTTGACAAGTTAAGGCCTGCACATTGAAGAGTCATAGGGATTGGATTTGTTTATCAACTTGAAAATCTCTATGTAGTTTGTTTACTTTTTTACCATGTAAAAGTAATTATATTTCTCAGGCATTTAATTCACTATTTCAAATCACATTTAAAGTGTACGTCTGCCTCAACACTAACTATATAGTTATTAAAAACTCAAACCTAATTTTTGAAACAATTAAAGTTTAATCCCAAAACTGAAACTTGTTTTTGAAATAAAACACAATCATCTATAATTTTGACATTAAAACTTAATTCTAGAAATAGTTCCTAATCAACCAATATGTTAATCATATTTCTCTAAAAAAAAAAACCGAATTAACTAAATAACTAAAACTGAACCCTAATTTTCTAATTAATTATAATTCAGCCCCAATTTCTACAATAATTGCTAATCAAACCCAAAATTATACCTAAAATTTGAAATAATACTTAATTTGAATGTCCTTTTATGTTGGTGATATTTAACACATTCGGATAATATTTTAATTATTTTTGTGATACTTTAGTTATTTCTTGCAATATATTAATTACGTTTGTGATTTTTTTATGTGATTTGCACAAAAGTGTTGGTCCTATTCTTTATATTCTTTATTTTATAGACTGTTCTTATGTAATCTTAATTTATCAAAATTATATCATTTTGGAAGCAATTGAGATTGTACAAAGAGGTCGGCGAGTCGCTGCACGCCGACCCCACGCAGCTCGGCTCGCTCACTCTCTTCAGGTCCATTGTACAGGCGTTTCGCTACCCGCTCGCTGCCTACCTCGCGCAGCTTTCCAAGCCTGCCACTACAGTAGAAGGAAAAAGGTCCACCGCAACCGGACCCACGTTATCGCCCTCGGCGCCTTCCTCTGGGCCGCTGCCACTTTCTTGTCGCCATTTCGTCTACTTTTGCTGAGGTAATCGCAACTTTTTCCGCAAATTTATTATTATTATTATTATTATTATTATTATTATTATAATTATTATTATTATTATGTCAAGTGTTTTGGATTGGAGTTGTACGTATTTCCTGAATTTCCAGGAAATTTTTTTAAATTATTCACTAGCAAAGGACTAAATTCGAAAGACTTTTCAAAATACAGGGTGCATTGCAAATGTTTTTAAGAAAAAAATATATGTTGCGAGAAATAACAAGCGTTTTCGGTCAAATAAATATGGAAATTAATCAAATTCTGCAACTAAACATTTCAATAGTAAATTCGAGGCTATATAATCAGAAATTATATAATAACAAAAAGATTTATATTACTGTTGGTTCTTTTTCAAAATAATAATATCAGCTTCTTCGGCTTGCATAGCGAATAACCTTCATTATATTACCTTTAATTTGTCGATTTGTACAAGAATATCACATTATCATGAACTAAGTACAGTTTACTYACCTTGAGTCTTGATTTAGTGATTTCACATATGTACTAACTTGTGATAAATACAAAAACTATCCTGAAGTTTAGTTTAACTTATTTGGATAATTACAAAAACTATACCTGATGTGCAGGTTGGTTTAGACTAATTAAATAAAAACCCAGACCTTTTTGAAAATTACAAAAAACTTGAGGTTGGATTTTGTATTACATACCTTATTTGTAACAAGTAAAAATATTCAAACATCCCCCCTAGACTATAAATATATTACAAGTATCCCTTAAATTCAAAACAATACTAGACCTCTTTTTCTCTCCCAAACATATATGGGATTTTATGTAATACCCCAAACCTTAGAGTTAGTTTTGTAATTTCTCCCTTAATTATAACAGAAAAAAATAAAGAAAAAAAATAAACTTCATCATCTCTTAAAATTATAAATACCTCTTCGCACACTTTTTTATCAGTAATACAAAATACTGATCAATAGGGCACAACTTGCTAAAGAGAAAACAAGACAAAGGGGTTTCTGTGAATTTTCAACTGGGACAACAAATTTGCTGGTGCTCGTGTTCTCCTATCAAGGGTACTAATTAATTAAGTATTTAACTAACTAATTAATGTTGATTATAATAATGATTTCCAAAACTAAAACGCATACATGCAGGAGGTTTGATGTACAAAAATAAAATAAAATATTAAAGAGAGAGAGAGAGAGAGAGAGAGAGAAAATAAGAAAAATGCTTCGGAATGGGGACAAATAGGAAATAAATTAAGCATAATATATGATAATTCTTAATGCATTTGGGAATCGAATTTTGGTGGTAATTTTGTGGTTATAGTATTATAATTTACACAACTTGTTTAGAATACTAAAATTACAATCACTATTAACATAAATTTACACTGACATTGTAAACTATTGTAAAATCGGAGATAACGACTAAGATTTGTTAGTTTGAATTTTCAGATTTTTTTTAATTAATAAGATTTTATGCTCTGGTAGAAACGAGTGTTGAAGTATTTTAATTCACTTTATGTAGGTATGGACCGTAGTTGGATAAATGGTATACGATCAAGTGAGGAATATGAGAGTGGGGTTAATGAGTTTATAGAGTTTGCTAAGACTCATGCTCCTAACAATAATGGGAGGTACTATTGTCCATGTGTGAAGTGCTTGAATAGTCAGCGATTAAGTGTTAGAGAAATTAGAGAACATGTGATTTGTGATGGTTTCAACAAGAACTACACACGATGGATATGGCACGGTGAATTTGACATGCCAGGTGTATCCCAGACTAAAGATGCCCCCAATGAAGACGTTGATGAGGAAATGTATGATAGAATAGAAGAGATGATTAATGATGTTGGAGCAGAGGCATTTGAGAAAGCACATGCAAATAAGAGTTACGATTCCTTGTCAGCCGATGCCGATAAACCTCTTTACCCGAGCTGTAAAACCTATTCCTGATTGTCTGCGATATTGAAACTTATTAAATTGAAGGCGACGCATGGGTTGAGCGATAAGTGTTTTACGGAGTTGCTTGGCCTGTTGAAAGGGATGCTTCCAGAGGATAATGAATTGCCAGAATCTAACTACGAAGCGAAGAAGATTTTGTGTCCTCTAGGCCTAGGATATAAGAAGATTCATGCATGTCCTAACGATTGCATTCTCTACAGAAAAAATTACAAAAATTTGCACGAGTGTCCAAAATGTGGAACTTCCCGTTACAAGAAGAATAATGTTGATGATGCTATTTTGGATGGTGGTAAAAAAAAATCCCCATCGAAGGTTTTATGGTATCTTCCAATAATAACAAGATTCAAACGCTTGTTTGCGAGCCCAACCGAGGCTAAGAACTTAAGATGGCATGCCGATGAGAAAATCGATGATGGCAAACTTCGACACCCGAGTGATTCGCCTCAATGGAAGAAGATGGACCAATTATATCCTTATTTTGGCAACGAGACAAGAAACCTAAGGATGGGACTGTGTACGGATGGGATGAATCCGTACGGTAATTTGAGTAGCCAACATAGTTCATGGCTAGTTCTACTTGTAATTTACAACCTTTCTCCATTAATGTGCATGAAACGCAAATACATTATGCTGTCTATGATGATTTCGGGACCAAAAAAACCCGGAAATGACATAGATGTATATTTTCAGCCGTTGTTGGAGGACTTGAAAATTTTGTTCGTGGAAGGCGTTGATGTGTACGATGCATACAAACAAGAAAACTTCAAGATGCGGGCGATGATCTTCTGTACGATTAATGATTTCCCAGCATATGGCAACTTGTCCGGGTATTGTAATAAGGGACATAAAGCATGTCTCAAATGTGGAGAGCACACTGATTTTCATCAGCTTGAGCATGGCAAGAAGACAGTGTACCTCGGTCATCGAAAATGGCTTGAATTAACCCATCCATATAGTCAATTGAGGAAAGCTTTCAACGGCAAAAAAGAGGAAGAAAAAGCTCCAGAGACATTAACTCTTGAGCAAGTCTATGACCAGGTGAAAGACATTAACGTGATATTTGGTAAGACACAAAAGAAAAATCCGGTCGAAAAATGCTTATGGAAAAAGAGATCGATTTTTTTCGAGCTTCCATATTGGAAGAGTCTTGAGGTGAAGCATTGTATTGATGTGATGCATTTGGAGAAGAATGTGTCAGATAGTCTTCTCAGAACGCTTCTCAATATAAAAGGTAAGAGTAAAGATAGTGTGAATGCACGGAAGGACATGGTTGCCATGGGAATACGAAGGGATTTAGCTCCAGTGTCTCATGGGAAGAGGACTTATTTACCACCAGCTTGTTACACATTATCGAGAAGTGAAAAAAGAGTTTATGTGAATCTTTGCGTGGTGTTAAAGTACCTCAGGGATATTGTTCTAATGTGAAGAGACTGGTGTCGATGAAAGATTTGAAATTGCTAGGCTTGAAGTCTCATGACCATCATGTGTTGATGCAACAACTATTACCGATTGCTATTCGAGGTATTTTGCCGAAAAAAGTGAGAAACACCATAAGCAGATTGTGTTTCTTCTTTACTGCGATATGTAGTAAGGTCATCGATCCTCAAGTGTTGGATGATTTGGAGAAGGACGCTGCAATTATCTTGTGTCAACTTGAAATGTATTTTCCACCCACTTTTTTTGACATAATGGTGCATTTGATCATTCATCTAGTGAGTGAGATAAGGGAATGTGGCCCGGTGCAATTACGGTGAATGTATCCATTTGAGCGATATATGAAAATACTAAAGGGGTACGTCAAGAACCCTTATCGACCTGAAGCCTCTATAGTTGAACGTTACGTCGCAGAAGAGGCCATTGAGTTTTGTAGTCAATATTTGTCCGAAACAAAATCTGTTGGTCATCCAAAATCTCGCCATGAAGGTAGAAGTGTTGGTAAGGGAACACTTGGGGGAAAATTGAAGAATGTTGATCGTGAATAAGTGCTACAAGCACATTTGAACATTTTGAATAATACTCCTGAAATCCAGCCTTATTTAGATGCACATAAGGCATTGATAAAGGAACAAAACCCTCGGAAAAKTGAAATGTGGTTGGTGAATGAGCACAACAATACTTTCTTGTCTTGGTTGAAGGGTCATGTTATGAATGATGTTTGTACATCTGATTTAGTTAGATGGTTAGCTAGTGGTTCCAATTTTGACGTCTTGTCATGGCAAGGGTACGACATCAATGGGTATTCTTTCTACATGAAGGAGCAAGATGATAAAAGTACTATGCAAAATAATGGCGTTACACTTGAAGCCGAGTGTATGCATTTCTCAAGTTCGAAAGATAAAAACCCTCTACGTGCAACAAGCTCATATTTTGGGATTATTGAGCAAATATGGGAGATTGATTACATTAAATTCAGGATTCCTGTTTTCAAATGTAAATGGGTTGGTAATAATGGCGTGAKGGTAGACGAGTTTGGAGTTACATTGGTTGATTTTAGTAAAGTAGGATCTAAAAATGAGCAATTTGTCATGGCATGCCAAGCAAAACAAGTATTTTATGTCACTGATCCGAGCAACAAAAACTTGGCAGTAGTCTGAAATGGCAAAAGAATAATATCTACTGATGGTAATGACGAGTCATCTTTAGATATCAACGAGTTTCCTGCCTTCTCGTCTCTTCTCGACATGAATTCAGAACGTGAAACCGATGATTTTCGTGCCATTAGGGTCGATCATTGTGAAGGGATTTGGGAAAACATACCAACTAATTAGGTATTAAGCTTGGAAAGTTCTTTTATAACATTATTATCTATTTATGCGTTGTATTTCTTTTTATTCATTTCTCTTTGTACATTTTTTTAATATATCAAAAATTTGTACTAATTTCAACAAGCTGGTTAATGTTATTCATGAATCACCCTTCTTGATGTCTTTTAGTTTTAGTGTGTAAACAGGCTGCGTTACCAGGCATGGAGGGTCACATTGATGATGATGGTCAGCTTCCATCTTCCGATCAGTCGGGCACTTCAGTTCAGCAGACCTGTACTCGCCTACCTCGCAGACCGACACGCATGGCAAGGATGATTTCAAGAAATTAGGGTAAATGGAAGGTTTTAATCGACAAACAGCGACTTCTGGCTATTGGACCCAATAAGACGACTATCAACAACTGGAGTAGTTATTTGGGCTTCTTGGGACGAAAAGAGCCAAGCATACTAATCGGTTCGTGGAAGCAAGTGCCAGCCATTACTAAGGAGTTGGTTTGGCAAGGGATATTGGTACGAAGGTTTTATCATTTCTCTTTATGTGTTATTCAATCAAAATGTTGTTTCATTATCAACTAATAAATTTTATTCTATAATGTAGGAGAGATTCGATATTTTTATCGTTGATGGCGAGAATGAAATCGAGTTTTCTCAATGTGATGTGAAATTGCAATTGAAGTTAAAGAAGAAGATGATAAGTTATGTTGGGGGCGTTGGGCTGTCTTCAAGACTAACCTCACGAATGATTACATATATGGTGATATAAAAGAGCCCCCGTATGTAAAGGATTACAAGTTCCTCGATAAAGTTACTTGGGATGCTTTCGTTGCGTTACGACTCACTTCAGAGGAGAAGGTAATATTTTTCTGCGTATGTGAGCTTGTGTGTTCATGTTTTTGGGACTGTTATTGTATGCTTTGGTGGGCTTTGATTGGTTTGTGGTCAAAATGCAAATTTTGATAGTTTGAGGACTAATATATAATTTTTTGAAAAAATTAAAAGGTTTGTAGAATTATTTGAAGTGGTTTTTTATAATATTGTAACATACATTTTTACCAATTTTGAAATTTTTAGAAATTGAATTTTCAAAACCGGGGGGATCAACCTTGGAAATTCATAAAAAATGCAAAATTTGATAGTTTGAGGACTAATATATAATTTTCTGAAAAAAAGTGCGACCCTGGAGAAATTTGTAAAACCTAATTGATTTAATTATTCCCAACTTCCGATATACTAACATTTACTTGGAATTTTGATGGCAGGAAAAGAGGAAGAAGGCCCAAGAAGTGCAATCTCATAATAAGTGTCCACAGAGGACATCTCGTGGAGGTTACAAACTTCTGGAACAAAAAATGATGGAAGAGAAGGTTAAGGAGAGATAAAAAGCCTCACAGGATCCGTCGGAGATTATCCCTCCTCCATCTCCCCCGACTCGGCATGAGAAATGGAAGAGAGCGCGCATGAATTCTTCTGGACAATATACCACTCCAGAAGCGAGAATTATTGCTGAAAAAATTGTAAGTTATCTTTCGTGTATCAAATAGAAAAATGTATTAATTTTTAGACATGATTATTATAACTACTAGAATTGACTTTATTACATTTGTTGCAGGATTCTTTAGAGGAACAACAATCTTTCGGCAGTTTCAAAGAATGTGGCAAAAATGATTTACTTGCTGTTGCAATAGGCAAGCCCCCGATCATCCTTGCCGTGTAAGAGGAGTTGGGAAAGGATATACAGTGAGTACCTACTTCGGAAACCAACGCCAACGTAGTGGAATGGTGTCACGAGTGGAATTCAATAACACCATTGCTGAAATGGAGAAGAAGATACAAATGATTTTGAGCTCTCAAGCCACATCCGCCGGACAGCTCATCACTCCAGTAGTCGATAGTGCAAAAGGGAGTAATACTTTTGCGGTTCAGGATCCGGATCTTTTGGCCCCTCACGATGAACACAATGATGAATATGAGTTATATGTTGAGGATCCGCAAAGGAGATTGGTTGCATATGGCCGTTTTTTCGACTTGGGGTCAATTGTTCACCACAAGAAAATGAAAGTTGATGAGGTGAGAGTGACAGTAGTACGAGTTGTAGTAGAAGATGCTCAAGTTCCATTCCCGGCAGAAGAGGTCACTAAGGTTGGAGAAGCACCAAATAATTTCATTGTTTGGCCAAGAAGTTTGGTCGAGCGTGTTGGTTTAAAGGTACTTATATCTTAATTTGATCTACATAAATGATTATAATTTTGATTATTAACAATAGTAGTTATTAATTATAATAATAATTATAATTCTTATTATTAACATTAATAGTAATTAGCTTGAATTTTGCATGTTAAGAAATCATTCTTAACAGTTATAAATAATTCTTATTAATAATTTTCCAATTAATTATAATTCAGCCCTAATTTTCACATTATTTGCTAATCAAACCCAAAACTAGTAATAGTTAAAAATATTAATTATTAACAAAAGTAACAATTATAATACTTCTCAAAGGGGTAATAGTAATAATTATAGTTCTTATTATTAGCAAAAATAGTTATTATAATTCTACTAATTATTTAGAACTAACATATTATAATTATTTTTGTAGGGAATTTCCCAAAGGGAATTATTTCCAAAACCCCAGGCTGCATCCAAGACTCAAAGTGATGTGATGAAAACTTTGTGGTTTGTGGCAGCCGATATTAATCAACCGAAGTATGTATGTATTGAATCCGGGATTGTGAGTTTGAAGACAATCGAAGTGTACATAAATCAAGAGGACATCATGGGGATGTTAGTAACTCGGAAGACTTCGATTTCGGTCATGCAATTTTACAACAAGTATTCTTTTGCCTCTAAATTTTACAATTAATTATTTGGAACCTAAAAATAATATCAAACTCCATACAAACTTTTTAAACATTTACAATGTTGTAGGTATCTGTATAACGAATTAAGATCATCACAGAGAAACGATAAATTTGGATTGATAAGTCTATTGAATCTTCAGCATGGCAATATCGAAGAAATGATACAAGAAAGAATTGGAGAAAGGGATTTTGAGTGCTTCCTTGCACCTATATATGAGTAAGAAGTTTCTTTAATTAATAATTGTTTATTTCTTGATCTAATAAATTATGTCTTGTTTCACATTTTGTAGGACTCATTTGCAATTGATGGTTCTTTGCCCCAAGTACAATTATGTGGCCTAGTTTTGCTGTTTTCAAAGAAAACCAAAAAAAAAAATATTTCCTCTAAGATTGAGACGTATGTTTTCTTTAGAATTTTCTTTGCATTAATTTTTTATTTGTCATTTACTTGATGCTTTTGTAATTTATTTTGATATAGAGCATTCAATGCATACCAATTAATGAAAGGGACGCACTCACGGCATTTCAAGAAGCTTGAGTGGGTTTATCCAAAGGTAATTTATGTCCTTGTATAGCAAATTTTAAGAATCGAAGAAATGTTTGAAATACAGCCGAAAGCGTTTCAGATTATGTTGATTTATATGTTGAGTATTAATTTATTTATTTACTTATTTCCAGTATTGCAAACAAGGTGAGGCTGATGAATGCGGGCTCTTTGTTATGCGACATATGCTTGAGATCGTCAAACTAGATATTGTTGACTCATTCGAAAAGGTAATTTTAATAAATCAAAATTATTATCATTTTGGTGTAGAAGTCAAATCGTATCCCGGTTAATTTACATTAATTCAAAACTTGTCAATTGATATCTTATGATGAGTTGTGCGTATTGCGTGAGTTGTACGTATTTCCTGAATTATGTGTATTGCGTGTAGGTATTCAATATGGAGGGACCTTATTCGGAATATGACATTGACGTAGTTCGTAGACGTTGGGCCGAGTGTTTTCTAGAGGTCATTACTTGAGGGTGCGACTGCATTTTATTTTGGTTTGAAGAACAAATATCTCTGATGAATCCTTTTTTTGCATGTGAATTGTGGTGATTGTTGTCTCGAACACTTGATGAATAATGTGGTTTTTTTTGTTGTTTTGGGATGCTTTGAATGGATTGAGATATTGTAGTTGGTGTTTTAGGATTCTTTGACTGGATTGATGAATATTGTAGTTGGTGTATTGGGGTGCTTTGAATGGAGTGATGAATAGTTTAGTATATTTTCGATTGAGATATGGTGGTGTTTATAATATTCTATATATAATTTTTTACATTCGGGAAAGACGAATCGTAAAAACAGGGTTGAGTATAAAAAACCATTCAAGATCATTCTTATAAAACCGTTCTGGAATGCACTATTTTCAGAATGGTATTTTCAAAAAACCGATCTGGTAAGTACTACTTCCAGAATGGTTTTTTGAAATACTGTTCTAGATTGTCCAACTTTCGAGATCAGTTTTTTACAAATACCGTTCTCGTAAGTACTATATTCCAGAATGGTATTTTCAAAAAACCGATATGGAAAATTGGACATTTCAGAACGGTATTTGTAAAAAACCAATCTGGAAGTAGTACTTACCAGATCGGTTTTTTGAAATACCGTTCTCGAATGTAGTGCATACAAGAACGGTTTTTTCAAATATCGTTCTGGAATATCCAACTTTCCAGATCGATTTTTTGAAAATACCGTTCTGGAATATAGTACTTACGAGAACGGTATTTCTAAATACCGTTCTGAAATGCTGGACATTCGAGAACGGTATTTAGAAATACCGTTCTCGAATGCAGTGCTTACCAGAACAATATTTTCAAATACCGTTCTGGAATGTACGACTTTCCAGAACGGTATTTGAAAATACCGTTCTGATAAGTTGGATATTCCAGAATGGTATTTGAAAAAAACCGATATGGAAAGTACTACTTATCAGAACGTTTTTTTTCAAATACCGTTTTGGAAAGTCGTACATTCAAAAATGGTATTTGAAAAAAAACGATCTGGAAAGTGGCGGATAAGTATAGGATGGTACCATTGTAGAACAGAAAAATTATTATCTAGAATAGTTTTTTTTACCCTTCTAGAAAGTCTGCCAATCCAGAAGGGTAAAAAAAGGCGTTCTGGAAAGTCTGCCAATTCAGAACTATGTCACTACAGAAGGTATAGAAAGAAGTTCTGGATAGGCAGAATTACCCTTCTGGATATGCAGTTTCTGCACTAGTGTATCCAATATCTATATACGATATAGAATGACATCCACTATGTTGAAAGACATGTAGATCTAAGAGTTACTTTATGATGGCTTCACGATGCTTAATCTTTCACTAGGATTTGTGGTGGTGTAATTTACTCATGTGAACGATGGTACCTCAAGCATTTTCATAAACTATATAGTTCTTAATAGAGTAACTATTAAGAACAAATACCCTTAACTACAATTGGAGATTAATTTTATGATATCATAACTTCAAGATTAAGAGGCACCCCGAGCCACGCCCCCATCCTTGGATGCATTCACTTTGGCAAAAGAAATGATAACGCGGCCTCGTATATTTATAGCTCTTCTCCACACGAAGTTTCTAATAGACCATTCAATCCGTTTCAGAAAATTAAATAGGTCATTTGCAAGTAAGCCACACTTAGTAATACCATTCTTATTTGACAAATGCACGAACATCATTAATTGATGTGATGAATAAGATTTTCAAGGACTTACATAAAAGGTTTTTATGATGTTTGCTGATGAAATCCTAATATTTTTTAATAAATAAGGAAGAATTCACTAAACATTTAAGAAAGGTGTTAGAAGATCAAGATAACGTTGCATGGTGCGATAGTAAAAATAATATGCTGCTATCAACTGTAATTTTTCTTTTAAAGTGCAAAATATATATTAAAAAGAAGAAAATCGTTCATACAAACGTAGATCACGACATCCTTTCCTTGACTAAATGCATCTGGTCGGGCTTCCTTAAAACCTCACGAGGGAAACCCACCCTTGTGGGAAGGAACAGATCAAAGCAAAAAAAAAAACGCTAAAGGCCGCAAGTAGACGTGTTCAAACGGTTCGAACCGCCGGTTTGGTTTCGCCAAAAACCTCAAACCGCAACCGAACCGTGAAACTGGCCGGTTGGTGGCGGTTTGTGAACCGCCGGTTCACGGTTCGGTTAGCCGGTTTGGGCGGTTTGAACCGGTTTGGTTTTTTTTTTTTACTTTTAAAATTCAAATATTTTTGTTTTTTCCCTATGTTTATTTTTAATTTTATTTAAAAAAATACGTGAGGTTAAGTGATAAAATATTAATAACACTTTGAATTAATTCAAAAAAATAAAAAAATAAACTTGAACTATTTAAATTATTGTAGTTAAAATAAGAAATTTTAATTAGAATATTTAAAAATTTTGAAGTTAAATTTATATATATATATATATATATATATATATATATATATATATATATATATATATATATATAAATGTATGAGGATAAGTGAGTAAATAGAACTAATCATTTGAGATTTTGAATTAATATAAAAGAAACTGAATCATCTAATATATTTGAATTTGAAATAAAAGATTTATATTAGAATATTTTAAATCTTTAATTTAAGTGAGAAAATAGAAGTAATATTTTTAATAAATTCCAAAAGAATTAACAATTCTCAAATATTCAATTTTAAAATTTGAGATTGTTACTTTAAACAATTGAAATAACGTATATATTAAATTGTAACTCCATAACCATTAAAATCAAAATACACATAAAGTCGTATAATGGTAAAAAAAATCTATGACAAGCAAGTCCTGATCTATAAAGCAGCAATACCATAGTCCTCTACCGAACCAAGATAAAACTGCCATCTGAGGGGCTGAGATCATTATCGTGATGAACGGAATACCATTTTCCCCAAAATATCATAGTTCACCAGATCTAAGAGGAATGTTGGAGGCAACGTAAACAAGTCGTAATAGGGAGAATTAGATTTGGAAAGCGCATCAGCATCACGATTGCCTTCTCGATAAACATGCGAAACCATGAACTCGATCGAGGTAATGAGGAAAAGAACCCGACGCCAACGAGCCAAGAAGCGCCAAGGGACCTCTAGGTTACGCTTCACAAAAAGCTCCACCACATAAGTTGAGTCGGATTCTAGCCAAATCCATCTCCAGCCTCAGCCTCCTCAACCGCAATAATCGTGGCCTCTAACTCTGCCTCGAAGGCAAAACCTTGGCCAAGCGATCTCGAGAAACTACTTTTTATATAGCTCCGACACGTGCAGAAAATGCCTGCCATGACGTAATCTCCAGGACAGCCCAGAGCACTGCCATCTGTATTCACCTTGATCCAACCAGGTGAGGGAGGCAACCAGGTCACAGGGGAAAAGGTGATCGGGGGCGCGGGCCTACCACGCACACCCATTTTGCACAAACAGATCAGGTCAGAGATAGTGTTCGCCATTGTGCCATGATCAAGAGCGTAAGACTTGAGAATGACCGAATGAATGAGAATGAGAGCCTCCGTGGTAGCAGGTCGAACTCCATTATGTATGAAATTGCACCGGAGGTGCCAGATCGTCCAAACCGTCAAGATGAAAGCCGCTTTCCATAAGAAGAGTACATGCGCACTAAAACGATAATTGAAAGCAAAAACAAAAAAGTTAGCAAAACAACCTTATAGGGGGAGCTAGATGTCAAAAGTGTCCTCAATCCAGATCTAAATGTGTCCCACCCTCTCAGAACTTGCAAAACGGAAGCAGAAAAAAAAGGACATATGAACCCCCGCCTGCAGATCACGTCGAAGACACCGAGCCGATTAAAGATTACCTTCTAAAAAGTGATAGAACGAAGAGCGGGAATATGAGAAGACTAAATCCAATTGCTCCACCGAACCTTGAGAAACTTTTATCGGAGATGATCAGAAGCAAACTTGGCCGAAATGTCCTCAGTAGGAGCGATAGACCAAACATGCTTATCCTCGGTGATGGGGACCATGGGAAACCAGAGGATGCCAATGACGATGTCAGTAAAAGAGATGAAGAAGCTCTTCGTGAGGTGCCAGACCTCAGAGAATAAGTAATCAGCAATAGTCTGAGAAAAGCGAGGCTTAAAGATCTTCGGAATGCCGATGCAAGAAGAGATGGAATAACCGAGCTAGTTATTCCACTAAAAGCTAACCCTGGATTCACTGCCAGGAATCCAATGGGACTTCTTCAAATTACTAATAACATGGCCCCTGCTACCACCATAAATGGACGAGAAGACATGAGCACGGGGGGAACCATTCATCTTAAAGAAGTGCTCACGGAGGAGACGAAAGGCCATGTATGTTAGAGTAGAGTGCCCAACATTCCAATTAGATTAGATTTCATTCTACTTGTATAATGATTTTATTGGAAATTATATTGATAAATGCATTCCATTATCTTATGTTTAAGCTTTTATTATAATTGCACGCATGATAAAGTCCTTAGACTAATTTAAACTATGGGATATGGTTGCGCACACGGTGGCAATCATGGAACATATCTCTAAGGTTTCGGTCTTAAAACATGTTCCAAGTCAATGGGCTTTTCGAGACAGGACATTGAATAGCCCGATAAGACTTGCGCATATGATGCATACTTGTAAGACAAGGATGTTGCATTCCATTAACATCAGCATTGTGACGTAAGTGCATATATGTGGATGCTTGTTGGAGAACAAGTTCATTGAACATGACCCGATGGAAATTCTTAATTGGAAGATTTGTCTGTCAAATAAGAATTTCCATATTGCAATAGTACGTGATTAATCCTTTGACTTGAGGTACGATGGTAGCCTTGTGCACATCATGCAATGCTTAGATTTATCTTTTGATTGCTTGACAATCATAAAGGGGTATTTTAGGTATTGTATCGATGTGCAAGGAGGTTTGTCTGTAGCCAACAAAGAATTTGACACTGGTCTATGGACAAGGAAGTATCCTGTTAATTTTCATAGTTTGTGATTCAAAGACCTTGGCTAGGGCACGATGAATATTGATTCATAAATGAATTACTTAAACTTGAAATGAAATCACGGTTATTAAATCAATTCGATTTAAACTTATAAATCCATGCCCAAGATTTAATCGGGAAACTAGTTTCCGAAAGGATTGTACATGTATGGACTTGCAATTGAAATAGGTTTGCTCGCTATTTCACCTAACACTAGGTAGTCATGCTACTTTCTAAATGTTGCCATGATTTGTAGGTTCTTGAAATTAAAGAGTTAATCTCAAGAGAATTAATTAATTAGATTAATTAATATATTAAATTGTTATTTATAAACTTACAAAAGTTGTAAGCCTACTGCTAGTATTAGTCGCGAAGCTAAAAGGGTAACACATAATTCTGATTGTTGACATTCCAAAATTAATAACCTCAATGGTTGGAATAATTAATTAATTTGGATTAATAAAACGAGACTTTAATTTAACTCAATTGTTGGGTTAAATATTTAATTATATAATTTGATTATGTAATTAACTCTAATTTAATTAGAAATCTCAATAAAAGGAATATATTAAATTAGTCAATTGGTTTTTTTTTATAAAATGCAAAAAATATATTAAAAAAGGAGAAAAAGATACGGGGAGCCGAGTCCCCTACACGACCAGTTGACATCAGATAGAATAAGTATGGGGGCGGAATCCCCTACAGGACCAAGCATACAATAAATAGTTCTTCAAATGACTATCTTCTAGATGCTCGGGAGCATAATCCAAAAGAGGCAAGACATTAATTAATTATTTGAATTAATTAAATAGTTGGATTTTAAACCAAAGTCCATGTAGTGTAGACTCATCTATAATGTAGACTCTAAAAATTCTCTCTCTAAAACTCTTGCATGAATTATTATCTTCATGCTTGAATATTTTAAACATGTTTCATGTTTTTGAATCTCCACTGCTGGGAATGTTTTGAAGTTTGAATCTTTCGTACAAATAGCTTTGGTTTCCATAAAAAAAAAAAAAGAAAGAAAATCTGCAACTACCATGACGGAGATGGTACGTCACCGGCCGGCCATCTCCCCGTTGTTACAGCTCCTCTCGGAGTCACTACTCCGGCACACTCTACCGTCGAGTTCGTCTACCAACAACCCTGACAAAGTGGTTTTATCGCCGTCGTCTGCTGTGGCTACCGTTCCGCAGCCCCGCTGCTTTACCATCGTTGACTGCCATGACTGCCTGCCACCGGCCGGTTGTCACAGTTTCGTCGAAGCTTATTTCACAAGACAAGGCAGCTCCGTCCTCAGCCATGGGTTGCCCCATTTCCGGCGGTTTCCCTGCTGCCCTCCGGCATCACGACTGCCACGGCCTCGCACCCACGGCAGGCTCCCGGCGCTTCAATCCCGCGGTCATCCTTGCCTTCGCCGTCCTTGGCTCGCCCGGTAGCCGCTTCACCCTCCCCGCCTATTACTTTACTACAGCCACCTCAGCCCCACCGATCGCAAGCAACCTCACCGGAGGTTTCTCCACAACAGCCGCCGCAGGATTTCTCGACTCAACGACCACCCATGGCTTTCTACTCTCAGTCGCAAGCAACCTCGCCGGAGGTTTCTCTACAACGGACGCCGCTGGATTTCTCGACTCACCGGCCACCCATGGCTTTTTACTCTCAGTCGCAAGCAACCTCGCCGGAGGTTTCTATACAGCAGCCATCGCTTGATTTCTGGACTCAACTCGCATCCGGCGTCAACCCTGGGACCCTTCCGACTACAACCCGCCCGACGTCTCCATTGCCCGCTGCTACACCGCTGCCACCCACACCCCTTCCGGTCCCCCTAAAGGCGCTGGGCCTCCTCCCGCTTAGCCCTCTCTCCTGTTTTCGGCACAGCTTGGCACATCGGATGATCCCCGTCCTTTTCCCATGTTCAATTCCCAATTCCAATACCCCCGTCACGTCCCCTTCAAGCCGTCCCTTTCCTTTTGTCAACCCCAACATTTTCCCCCCTGCTGCGCTGACTTGCAACCCCACGTGGTCAAACCATCATTTTCAACCTTTGAATTATGTGGCCCATATTTTGCCTCACCATCCTCTGGGTCTTTTAAACAATTTGGGCGAGATCTTCCAGCCCAACATTTCCCTTGGGCCCATCCTTCCCTTACCCACACCCCCTCAAGCCCATTCAACCCCCACACCTCCCCAAGCCCATGTTGTCTTTTCAACCCCTTCTCTTATCTAGCCCAATCCCCCCTAACTCCCCCAATTTCGGCCCAAGCCCAACAAGACRCCAGGCCCACACCTTTTCCATTTCCATTGCCTAGCAACGGCGACCCACTCCTCTGGTGCAACCCAGATTCGATTTACCAGCCCGTTGCCACTCTCCTTACAATCCACCAAAACAATCGTCAAGAAATGCTACCGAGCATCCAAAAGAAAGTCATTTGAAGACTTTTTTAATTTTTGTTTGGTCGTGTCGGGGATTCAGCCCCCCAGACTTTTTTCTTTTGTTGACTTTTGGTCGTGTAGGGAACTCGGCCACCCCGTATCTTTTTCTCCTTTTTTAATATATATTTTTCACTTTATTAAAAAAAATCAAAGTCCATGTAATTTTCTAGTAGTCCCTAATTGTAGGAGCCCACTAGAATAATTAGAATGGCATCAACCGTGTTGAAAGACATGTAGATCTATTTCCAAGAGTTATTTATGATGGCTTCACGATGCTTATTCTTTCACTTGGATTTGTGGTGGTGTTATTTGCTCATATGATCGATGGTACATTAAGCATTTTCATATACTATATAGTTCGCAATAGAGTAACTATTTAGAATAAAAGGATATTAGATAAAATATTCTTAACTGAAGGAATGTTCGGATTATAAAGAGCGGTTTTGAAGGTTATTTTTGGTGAATTTGATGATTACCTAAACAAAAGATTTTTCATGCATATGAATAGTATGAACTGCTAACCAAGAATATCTTGAAGTATTTACCATAGATCTTTCGAGTCTACAAGAAGATTATCAAAATAGAAAATAAGAACATCTTCAATATATAAATGCGATGTAGAATGGCATCAATCGTGTTGAAAGACATGTAGAATTATCTCCAAGAGTTGCTTTATCATGGCTTCACGATGCTTATTCTTTCACTTGGAATTGTGGTGGTGTTATTTGCTAATATGAACGATGGTACCTTAAGAATTTCCATAGAGTATATAGTTCGTAGTAGTGTAACTATTAAGAACAAAAGGATTTAGATAAAATATTCTATACTGAAGGAATGTTCGGATTATAAAGAGATGTTTTGAAAGTTATTTTTGGTGAATTTGATGAGTACCTAAAGATTTTTCATGCATACTAATAGTATTAACAGTGAACCATGAATATCTTGAAGTATTTACCATTGATCTTTCGAGTCTACAAGAAGATTATCATAATAGAAAATAAGAACATCTTCAATATCTAAATGCGATATATAATGGCATCAACTTTGTTGAAAGACATGCAGATCTATTTCCAAGAGTTGCTTTATGATGGCTTCACGATGCTTATTATTTCACTTGAAATCGTGGTGGTGTTATTTGCTCATATGAATGATGGTACCTTAAGAATTTTCATAGACTATATAGTGCGTATGAGCATCCACCGTAATGCAAAACAGGAGAGGAGAGAGGGGATCCCCTTGGCGGATACCCCTGGAGCAACTAAATAGCCTTCGGGGCTACCGTTTAGAAGCACCGATATGCGAGCGGAGTGAAGAATGGTCTCAACCCACCAAATGAAGATAGAATGAAAACCAAAGAGGCGTAAGACCGCAATCAAAAAGCCCCAATCTAACATATCAAAGGCTTTACAAATGTCTATCTTCATTATCATGTTCTTACCAAAGGTGCGGGAGGAGAAGCAATTAAAAGCCTCAGAGGCAACAACGATGCAGTCATGGATCTGCTTGCCAGGGATAATACCGAACTGAGAATCCGAGATCGTCTTACCAATGACTACACCAAGACGGGTAGCCATGATCTTAGTAATGATTTTGAAAGAAAAGCTCCTAAGGGCGATCGGGCAGAAATCTTCCACACGCATCGCCCCCTTAACTTTCGGGATAAGAATCATGAAGCTAGAGTTGAAATTAGTGGAAGGGAAGAGGAAACAAAGAAGTGTCGGACTGCCTAACAAACATCATGCCCGATAATATCCCAGCACTCCTTAAAGAAATGGCCATTAAAGCCATCTGGACCAGGGGCACTACTAGGGGCGAGAGAGAAAACTGCCTCACGAATCTCTTCATCGCTCGGAGTAGTGGAGAGAAAGGTTTGAGAATGAGTATCAACAGCAGGGTGTATAAACTCATTAATCCAAGTAGGGTCCGAGAGACGGTGGCTGGTAGAAAAAAGTTCAGAGAAGAAGGAGATGATCTTTCCCTGAATCGCATCACGGGAATGACTGACCACCCCACCAATAAAGAGAGAACCGATGGTGGACTTCGTGACCCGAGCCTTGATACTGCGGTGGAAAAAGGCTGAGTTACGATCACCATCCGTGAGACACTCAGCTCGGCTCTTCTACCGGAGAATACTAGCCTGAGTGTCGAGCAGAGAAGAGGACTGGACCAGCAGGGCAACCTCATCCCCGAGGTCGGCTTTAGAGTACCCCGTCTCCAGGCAACGGGACTGTAAGTTCATTAGCTCGGCAAGTGAAGACTCCATCTGGCGATGAACATTACTGAAGGAATGTTCGGATTAGAAAGAGCTGTTTTGAAAGTTATATTTGGTGAATCTGATGAGTACCTAAAAAAAGATTTTTCATGCATACGAATAGTATTAACAGTGAACTATGAATATCTTGAAGTATTTACCATTGATCTTTCGAGTCTACAAGAAGATTGTCAAAATAGAAAACAAGAAAATCTACAATATCTAAATGCGATATATAATGGCATCAACCATGTTGAAAGACATGTAGATCTATTTCCAAGAGTTTCTTTACGATGGCTTCACGATGCTTATTCTTTCACTTAGATTTATGGTGGTGTTATTTGCTCATATGGTCGATGGTACATTAAGCATTATTATAGACTATATAGTTCTTAATAGAGTAAATATTTAGAATAATAGGACTTTAGATAAAATATTATTCTATACTGAAGGAATGTTCGGGTTATAAAGAGCGATTTTGAAGGTTATTTCGGTGAATTTTATGAGTACATAAATAAAAGATTTTTCAAGCATATGAATAGTATTAAAAGTGAACCAAGAATATCATGAAGTATTTACATGATCTTTCGAGTCTACAAGAAGATTGTCAGAATAGAAAACAAAAACATCTTCAATATATAAAAGCGATATAGAATGGCATCAACTGTGTTGAAAGACATGTAGATCTATTTCGAATAGTTGCTTTTATGATGGCTTCACGATGCTTATTCTTTCCCTTGGAATTGTGGTGGTGTTATTTTCTCATATGAACGATTGTACTTTAAGAATTTTCATAGACTATATAGTTCGTAGTAGAGTAATTATTAAGAATAAATGAATTTTTAATAAAATATTTTGTACTGAAGGAATGATCTAATTATAAAGAGCGGTTTTGAAGGTTATTCTTGGTGAGTTTGATGAGTACCTAGATAAAAGATTTTTCATGTATACCAATACTATTAACAGTGAACCATGAATATCTAGACGTGTTGATTCGACTATAACCGGCCAGTTAATTAACCGACGGTTAATAACTGGTCGGTTAATTAACCGGTTTTTGGTTAAACGTAACCTAACCGGCTGAGAACCGGTTAAGGTTACGATTAAACTGGTTAACTGAACCGGGTGGTTAACCAGAAAACCGGCGGTTAATTGCTGGTTTTTAATTTTTTTTATTTTTGAAAAAGCAGTCGATCAGGCAGTCGATCGACTGAATTTCAGTCGATCGACTGACACTTTGTCGATCGACAGGTAGTCGATCGACAGAAATGCAGCCGATCGACTGTTTTTTTTATTTAAAAAAACTGGTTAACCGGCGGTTAACCGCGCGATTACGGTTAGATGGTCAGGTTAACCGTAACCTAACCGCCGGATACCCATTAACGGTTACGGTTATAACCGTGACCGTCGGTCAACGGTTAACCGTAACCGGTCAACCGGTTACTAAGCGGTGGTTAACCGGTTAACCGTAACCGGATCAACACCTCTATGAATATCTTGAGGGATTTACCATTGATCTTTCGAGTCTACAAGAAGATTATCAAAATAGAAAATAAGAACATCTTCAATATCTAAATGCGATATATAATGGCATCAACCGTGTTGAAAGACATGTAGGTCTTCTTCCTAGAGTTGCTTTACGCTGGCTTCACGATACTTATTCTTTCACTTGGATTTGTGATGGTGTTATTTTCTCATATGATTGATTGGACATTAACCATTTTCATAGACTATAGTTCGTAATAGAGTAACTATTGAGAATAAAAGGAATTTAGATAAAATATTCTATACTGAATGAATGTTCGGATTATAAAGAGCGGTTTTGAAGGTTATTTTTGGTGAATTTGATGAGTACTTAAATTAACAGAGAACAAGAATATCTTTAAGTATTCACCATTGATCTTTCGAGTTTACAAGAAGATTATCAAAATAGGAAACAAAAACATCTTCAGTAACTAAATGCGATATGGAATGGCATCAACCTTAATGAAAGATATGTAGAACTATTTTCAAGAGTTGCTTTATGATGTCTACACAATACTTATTTTTTAACTTGGAATTGTGTGGTGTTATTTGCTCATATGAACGTGGTACCTTAATCATTTCATAGACTATATAGTTTTTAATATAGTAACTATTAAGAAGAAAATTGTTTTCGATAAATATTCTATACTGAAGGAATGTTAGAATTATAAAGAGCGGTTTTGAAGGTTATGTTTGGTGAAATTGATGAGTACCTAAACAAGAGATTTTTCATGCATACCAATAGTATTAACAGTGAACCAAGAAGATCTTGAAGTATTCACCATTAATCTTTCGAGTCTACAAAAATATTGTCAAAATAGAAAATAAGAACATCTTCAATATATAAATACGATATAGAATGGCATCAACCTTGTTGAAAGACATGTAGAACTATTTCAAAGAGTTGCTTCATGATGGCTTCACGATTCTTATTCTTTCACTTGGGACTGTGGTGGTGTTATTTGCTCATATGAACAATGTATCTTAAGAATTTTAAATACAAGTGAAAGAATAAGCATCGTGAAGCCATCATAAAAGAAACTCTTAAAAATAGTTCTACATGTATTTCAACACGGTTGGTGCCATTCTATACCGCATTTAGATATTGAAGATGTTCTTGTTTTCTATTTTGACAACCTTCTTGTAGACTCGAAAGATCAATGGTAAATACTTCAAGATATTCTCGGTTCACTGTTAATACTATTAATATGCATGAAAAATCTTTTGTTTAGGTACTCATCAAATTCACCAAAAATAACCTTCAAAACCGCTCCTTATAATCCGAACATTCTTCACTATAGAATGGTTTCTCTAAAATCCTTTTATTCTTAATAGGTATTCTACTACGAACTAAATAGAATATGAAAATTCTTAAGGTACCATCGTTCGTATGAGCAAATAATTCAACCATAAATCCAAGTGAAAGAATAAGCATCGTGAAGCCATCATAAAAGCAACTCTTAAAAATAGTTCTACATMTATTTCAACACGGTTCCTGCCATTTTATACCGCATTTAGATATCGAATATGTTTTTTTTTCTATTTTGACAACCTTCTTGTAGAATCGAAAGATCAATGGTAAAAATTTCAAGATATTCTTGGTTCACAGTTATTACTATTAATATGCATAAAAAATATTTTGTTTAGGTACTCATCAAATTCACCAAAAATAACCTACAAAACCGCTCCTTATAATCCGAACATTCCTTCACTATAGAATGTTTTATCTAAAATCCTTTTATTCTTAATAGTTACTCTACTACGAACTATATAGACTATGAAAATTCTTAAGGTACCACCGTTCGTATGAGCAAATAAGTCAACCACAAATCCAAGTGAAAGAATAAGCACCGTGAAGCCATCATAAAAGCAACTATTAAAAATAGTTCTACATGTATTTCAACATGGTTCCTGCCATTGTATACCGCATTTAGATACGGAAGATGTTCTTATTTTCTATTTTGATAACCTTCTCGTAGACTCGAAAGATCAACGGTAAATACTTCAAGATATTCTTCGTTCACTTTTAATACTATTAATATGCATGAAAAATCTTTTATTTAGGTACTCATAAAATTCACCCAAAATAACCTTCAAAACCGCTCCTTATAATCCGAATATTCCTTCACTATATAATGTTTCATCTAAAATCCTTTTATTCTTAATAGTTACTCTACTACGAACTATATAGACTATGAAAATTACAAGAAGGTTGTCAAAATAGAAAACAAGAACATCTTCAATATCTAAATGCGGTATAGAATGGCATCAACCGTGTTGAAATACATGTAGAACTATTTTTAAGAGTTTCTTTTATGATGGCTTCACGATGCTTATTCTTTCACTTGGATTTGTGGTGAGTTATTTGATCATACGAACGATGGTACCTTAAGC
>BMAC01000922.1:304927-321489 GCA_014905375.1 Phtheirospermum japonicum | reverse complement strand
CTGTACATATAAGCTATATCACAAGGTTCTTGCAGGCACTTCATTTGTATCTAGGGAATTATGATGCGTAGTTGCTAGGCGCCTCTCATAATTCGTTGGGTTCTGGTTTGACCAGTGATTAGGTAAATTGAGTTTTATTTAATCAGGGACTCTAAGGGACGAGTTCATATAAGAACAATGTGTTGTTCGAATCACAATGTGTTGTGAACCCACGGCTAGCTTACACCTGAACCATTGAGGGTCACACCACGTGTTTCCTGATTATTGAAAACGACAGCTAGAAATTAATTGTTAATTTTAGCATAATTAGATATCAATATGATTGAATCTAAATTTCATAATTGTGATTATGAATTGAGAAAAATACGAGAAAATTATTCTGGACGCGAAAATATAATTGTTATATTTTTCGTAATTATCGTTTGTGAGAAATGATTTAATTCCGATGGGGTTTTTATTTTGTAAGTGGGTCGACCCAATAAACCGTTTTAAAATTAATTGGGCCGGTTTATTTAATTAAAAAAAGGTTCGTTTTAATTTTGTATTGGGCCAACCCATTTCATATTAATAAGGCTTGTTTAGGAAATGGGCTTGATTTAATTAATTAGATAAGTTTGTTTTTTGATTTTAGTTGGCCCATTAAGATTGGTTTTTTATTTTAAGTTTGGGCCATCTTTCTTTTTGAGTCCGTTAGCTTGGACTTGGGCTTGACTTATTTAATTAAAAAAAAAAAAAAAAACTAAAATAAGAAGTATTAAGGCAGACGGGTTTGGAGAAGAAAAGAGATAACCTACAACAAACCTAAAACAAAAGGAGACGGGAGAAAATTGTTTTCGAAAAACCAAAAACCCTAGCCCCACGCCTCCAGTCATCCGGCCGCTTGCGCTGGCCGCCGTCGCACCGAAACGTTCGGTCGTCGTATTTCTCCGTCGTTCTCGAACTCTCGACGAATCTAGTGCTTCGTCGCGAGAAGATCGGGTTATTCGGTGTGTGATACCGATATCCGGAGCTCTTCGTCGCCACACATCGCATCGTCGGATTTCTGCCGCTGCTGTTCGGTCTTGCCACAGCCCGCCGGAGTTGCGCCAGAAATCCGGCGATGCGATGTGTGGTGACGAAGAGCTCCGGATATCGGTATCACACACCGAATAACCCGATCTTCTCGCGACGAAGCACTAGATTCGTCGAGAGTTCGAGAACGACGGAGAAATACGACGACCGAACGTTTCGGTGCGCCGCGGGGCCGGCGGCAAGCGGCCGGATGACTGGAGGCGTGGGGCTAGGGTTTTTGGTTTTTCGAAAACAATTTTCTCCCGTCTCCTTTTGTTTTAGGTTTGTTGTTGGTTACCCTTTCCTTCTCCAAACCCGTCTGCCTTAATACTTCTTATTTTAGTTTTGTTTTTGTTTTTTTTTAATTTAAAATAAGTCAAGCCCAAGTCCAAGCTAACGGACTCAAAAAGAAAGATGGCCCAAACTTAAAATAAAAAACCAATCTTAATGGGCCAACTAAAATCAAAAAACAAACTTATCTAATTAATTAAATCAAGCCCATTTCCTAAACAAGCCTTATTAATATGAAATGGGTTGGCCCAATACAAAATTAAAACGAACCTTTTTTTAATTAAATAAACCGGCCCAATTAATTTTAAAACGGTTTATTGGGTCGACCCACTTACAAAATAAAAACCCCATCGGAATTAAATCATTTCTCACAAACGATAATTTCGAAAAATATAACAATTATATTTTCGCGTCCAGAATAATTTTCTCGTATTTTTCTCAATTCATAATCACAATTATGAAATTTAGATTCAATCATATTGATATCTAATTATGCTAAAATTAACAATTAATTTCTAGCTGTCGTTTTCAATAATCAGGAAACACGTGGTGTGACCCTCAATGGTTCAGGTGTAAGCTAGCCGTGGGTTCACAACACATTGTGATTCGAACAACACATTGTTCTTATATGAACTCGTCCCTTAGAGTCCCTGATTAAATAAAACTCAATTTACCTAATCACTGGTCAAACCAGAACCCTGTACATATAGCTATATCACAAGGTTCTTGCAGGCACTTCATTTGTATCTAGGGAATTATGATGCGTAGTTGCTAGGCGCCTCTCATAATTCGTTGGGTTCTGGTTTGACCAGTGATTAGGTAAATTGAGTTTTATTTAATCAGGGACTCTAAGGGACGAGTTCATATAAGAACAATGTGTTGTTCGAATCACAATGTGTTGTGAACCCACGGCTAGCTTACACCTGAACCATTGAGGGTCACACCACGTGTTTCCTGATTATTGAAAACGACAGCTAGAAATTAATTGTTAATTTTAGCATAATTAGATATCAATATGATTGAATCTAAATTTCATAATTGTGATTATGAATTGAGAAAAATACGAGAAAATTATTCTGGACGCGAAAATATAATTGTTATATTTTTCGTAATTATCGTTTGTGAGAAATGATTTAATTCCGATGGGGTTTTTATTTTGTAAGTGGGTCGACCCAATAAACCGTTTTAAAATTAATTGGCCGGTTTATTTAATTAAAAAAGGTTCGTTTTAATTTTGTATTGGGCCAACCCATTTCATATTAATAAGGCTTGTTTAGGAAATGGGCTTGATTTAATTAATTAGATAAGTTTGTTTTTTGATTTTAGTTGGCCCATTAAGATTGGTTTTTTATTTTAAGTTTGGGCCATCTTTCTTTTTGAGTCCGTTAGCTTGGACTTGGGCTTGACTTATTTTAAATTAAAAAAAAACAAAAACAAAACTAAAATAAGAAGTATTAAGGCAGACGGGTTTGGAGAAGGAAAGGGTAACCAACAACAAACCTAAAACAAAAGGAGACGGGAGAAAATTGTTTTCGAAAAACCAAAAACCCTAGCCCCACGCCTCCAGTCATCCGGCCGCTTGCCGCCGGCCCCCGCCGGCGCACCGAAACGTTCGGTCGTCGTATTTCTCCGTCGGTTCTCGAACTCTCGACGAATCTAGTGCTTCGTCGCGAGAAGATCGGGTTATTCGGTGTGTGATACCGATATCCGGAGCTCTTCGTCACCACACATCGCATCGCCGGATTTCTGCCGCTGCTATTCGGTTTTGCCACAGCCCGCCGGAGTTGCGCCATCGTCGAGTGTTCCGGGATAAACAAGCGATTCGCTGTTGCCGTCGCCGGAGCTGAGCTCGCCGTCGATCCGCTGCCACCATTCGCCGGAGTTGAGCGCCCGTCGCCGCTGCTCTTGCTATCGGAGTCATCAAGCAACAGCCCTTCTCCGTTACACTAAATACTAGTCTTAACGGGAAAGGCCTGTATCCTCATTATGGCGTAACCCTATGACTAGGAACAAGTTCGACGAGTTACATTACGTGCTGGATTATCTCACGGTTCTGCTAGACCAATCCACCGTAATAAAGTAACTACATCAGGACCATACCTATGCAACTAGCATGGGATAAAAGATATGGAATGCCAATAAGTATAAAATATATTATTACGAATAAAAACGATTGTATTATAAGAAAAAGGTCAGACCACAGCCACAAGTTGGCTTGTTGGTCACCCTATTCTAACAGCCAGACCCACGCATGCTTATGGCATTTCATTCGACTCGCTATGGATCAAACAAGTGAAGATAAGCAAGGTAACACAGTGCGAACGAGGAACGACAAAAGACGGATGTATGGAGCGGAAAACGAGAAAACCGAGCCAGGAGCACCCATGCCAGTCGATCGACTGGCATGCAGTCAATCGACTACTAGTCTAGATGATCCACTGCTAGTCCTTCCGATCGACTGCTAGTCCAGTCGATCGAGTGACATAGGCTAGATCGACTGCTCGGCATTTCATTCCTATTCTAACAGCCAGACCCACGCATGCTTATGGCATTTCATTCGACTCGCTATGGATCAAACAAGTGAAGACAAGCAAGGTAACACAGTGCGAACGAGGAACGACAAAAGACTGATGTATGGAGCGGAAAATGAGAAAACCGAGCCAGGAGCACCCATTCCAATCGATCGACTGGCATGCAGTCAATCTACTGCTAGTCTAGATGATCGACTGCTAGATCGACTGCTAGTCCTGCCGATCGACTGCTAGTCCAGTCGATCGAGTGACATAGCCTAGATCGACTGCTCGGCAGAAGGCTGGGCCATGGCACAAGGCAGTCGATAGACTGGTAGTCAGTCCGATCGACCGCCTCACAGAAAATTTTGGATTTTTTGCCTATTGTACGTTTTTGCCCCTACAACCTCTATTTAAACCCGCTTCTCTTTTCTCTCCAACCTTATCCTCTCCTTGGTGGAATTTGGACTTGTTCCATTTCCTCCAAGACTTTACCATTTACATTGCTCAAGAACCCTAGTTTAGTGTAGTTTTAGCTAGCTTAGTAGTTAGTCTAGTTTAGTTTAGTTAGTTAGTTAGTTATTCTTAAGCAATTGTTGGAGTGGGTGACACCTCCTTCATTTGTGATGCTTGTAGTTTGAAGATTTGAAGCTTTTGTTGGAATGAAATTGGTGGTTTTCTTTCCCTTCACTTTTATGCTTTGTTATTGATTCATTGTTCATGTTGTTGTGTTGTGTTTGTTTGTTAAAATTGCTTAGTGTATGTTGTTGGGTTTTAGTTGTTTTATTGTTCTTGCATTTTAAGTCCTCCTCTTGATTTTATAGCTTGTTGTTCTTTTGTTCTTATTGCAACTCCATTAATGCTCCTCTTCAAGCTTTTTACTCCATTTGACCAAGCAAACCTTGGGTTGTCAAAAGACTTGTGGAACTTTCCTTTTTAAGCAATTTGACTTCTTTTAAATTTCATGCCTTTTGACCAATTTCAATTTCAAGCTTTGTTTTTCCCTCCACTTTCCCTTTCAATTTACAAGCTTTCCTTAGTTTTAGAAGTTTTTAATTTATTTAAGGTATTTAATTAGGTTTAATTATTTTTAGAAAAATTAGTCATTTTTAAGCAAGTTTTTAATGTTCATTATCCTTTGCTTTAATTATTGTTTCCAAGTTTTCATTTTAATTTAATCTTTAATATAAAAACTAAAACCCAATCAAATGACTTAATACTTTCTTAGGGTAAAATTAGTGTAATTTAGGTTAACGATTTAATTAAAAATACCGATCGCCGATTATATCTATCCTCGAGAGGCACGACTCTGGAAAACTTACCGCTCTACAATCGACTTTGTACTATTGCGCAGATGATTTCTTATAGTGCTAAGAAATCTTTGATCAGAAACTACCACACTTGGAGAAGAAGAAGTGTCTCTTATTTTTCAATGGTTCAACAAGCACTTGAAGAGGAAAAACAATATTAGAGGGTCTTATTCAAAATTCAAGCCAGAGAAGCCAACACCAAAATCATCAGGGCGTACACTTGCCAAATTTCAGTCTTCATATTCAAAATCCAAGACCTCTAGTTCCCCAAAGTCTCTTAATGAAGTTCAATGTCATGAGTGTAAAGGCTGGGGACATTATAGAAATGAATGTGCAAATACTCTGAGGAAGAAGAACTTGATTGCAAAAGAGTTTAACGAAGAGGACAGCGATTCTGACGCATCTAATACTGTTCCAACATTGTTTGCTAACGTTGTGTGGGATGTCAACATTCGTGTTGGTAACACCAAAACCAACACTTGGTGCTTGAATGCAGAAGTTGAGGAAACATTTGACATATACGAGAAGCTGAGAATTGAGTATGAAGAATTATTTGCCAACTGGGGTAATAAATTGCTCAGTATCAAGGCTCTTATGATCAAGGTGAACAAACTGACTCACGAAAATGATGGTCAGCTGAATATTATTATCCGATTGGAGTCGGAACTCACTAGAAAAGATGTTGAGCTAGATCGAGTAAGACTGATTTGAAGAAGATCCAAGAAACCCTCACGAACCTCAAAAAGGGCAAGGCTAAGCTTGACAAAATTCTGGAATTGAGTATCCAAGATTCATCGAAACTCGGGATTGATTACAAGTCTGATCAACAAATGCCAGAATCAAGCCAAATATTAGAGATGACCAAACGCCACAAGAGGAGAAGAAGACAATATGTGTGTCATCACTGTGGTGAACGAGGTCACATCCGACCATTCTGCTGGAATATTTTTGTAAGCAAAATCAATTTAACAGGTCGAAGTTAACTGCTGGGTTCCGTGATGGTTTTTTGTGTTCCAGACACCAAAACTGACACCAGAGTCAAACTGGTTTGGGTAAAAAATAATGAGATCAAATGCAATGTGATCTATTCATCTCTAAAATCCCAAATTCCTGGAGCTTGGTACTTCGACAATGGATTCTCTAAACATATGACCGGCTCAGATGATCATCTCTCAAATATTGTCAAGTTTCAAGGAGGAAAGGTGAAGTATGGTGGAGGTTCAAATGGTCAAATCATTGGCTAAAGAACTCTTCGTATTCCTGGGATTGCAGAGCTTGAAAATGTATTGCTTGTTGAAGGCTTAACTGCAAACTTGATAAGTATTAGCCAACTCTGTAATGGTGGGTTCAGTGTCAAGTTCACTCATGAAAAGTGCAAAGATTATGACGAGGTCAATGCATATATTCTTTCTGGTGAGAGGACTTCAGGAAATTGCTACCAAATCAATGGTGATGTGTTTTGCAAACTATCTCAACTAAGTGATGCTGAGGTGTGGCATCAAAAGCTCGGGCATGTCAATTACAAGATGTTGGAGAGATTGGCCAATAGAGAAGTTGTGAATGGACTTCCTAAGCTCAATATTAAAATTATTCCAGTTTGCGAGGCATGTCAGAAAGGGAAGCAGGTCAGTGTGTCACATCCAAATGTGCAGAGTCTCACTACATCAAACTGTTTCGAACTTCTTCATATGGATCTTATGGGTCCACTTGAAGTAAAAAGCCTTGGTGGTAAGAGGTATGTAATTGTTATTATAGATTATTTATGTCGTATTACATGGGTAGAATTTTTAAAATAAAAGTCTGAGGCTTTCGAAGCATTTAAAAAACTTGCGAAAAAGTAAAGTTTTCGTTTTGGTGTGAGTATAGGTAGAATAAGTTCAGACCATGGGTAAGAGTTTGAGAATATGTCTTTTTCAAATTATTGTTCCAAAGTTGGTTTAACCCATGAATTTTCTTCACACATCACCTCATAACAAAATGGTATAGTCGAACGCAAAAATAGATCTCTTGCAGAAATAACTAGGACTATGCTTATTTCAAATCGGATTGCAAAACGTTTTTGGGGGGAAGCAATGAATAATGCATGCCGTATAATTAATAAGGTGTATTTTAGACCTGGGTCATGTGTTACTCCCTATAAGTTGTTGTTGGGCAAAAACTCAAATTTGAGCTATCTTCATGTTTTTTGGTGCATTTTTATGTGCTAAATGATTGGAATCATCTTGCAAAACTTGACTCAAAGAGTGATAAATGTATTTTCATGGGATAATCTCAATATATTCATGCATATAGAGTGTATAATCTTAAAACGCGTTGCATGATTGAGTCAGTAAATGTCAAATTTGATGATATGATTAGTGGTGTTAGCCCTGCTGAGGATAATGATCTGGTTTATGATCAGAATCCTCGGGAAAATGTTACAGTTGGTGTAGATGAAACTGTAGGTGTAGAAGATGAAGATGTAGGTGGTGACGGTACTAGTGATATGACACCAAACTTGACACCAACTCAGGCTGCTCCAGAATCCGATTTAAATTCTGATGAGGAAGATCCAGCTGGTCAGATTGACTTACATCAGAAGGATATATCCTCGAGAATTCAGAGGAACCATCCTACGGGCCAAATCATTAGAGATATCGATGAATGAAGTACGAGAAAGCGACATATAAACTTCAGAGAGATGGTAAGGTTTGTTTGCTTATCTACTAACTGTTCTCAAATTCGAGAATCTTTGTTTCTTTCTAAAATAGAGCCAAAGTGTGTAGAGGATGCTCTTAAAGATGAGTTCTAGATAAAGGCAATGCAAGAAGAGTTGGATAAATCGCTAAGAATGATGTATGGAATTAGTACCTCGTCCAGAAAATTCACATGTTACAGGTACGAAGTGGATATTCAAGAATAAAATGGATGAGGATGGCAATATTGTGAGAAACGCGGCACGATTGGCTGCACAAGGATACGCTCAAATTGAGGGTATTTATTTTTATGAGACATTTTCTCCAGTCGCTCGAATAGAATTGGTAAGACTCTTACTTGCTGTAGCATGCTCTATAAAAATGTATCTACATCAAATGGACATAAAAAGTGCTTTTCTTAATGGAGTTTTAAGTGAAGAAGTATTTGTTGAGAAACCTAAAGGGTTTGTTGTTCCTCATAAACCAGATTTTGTTTTAAAGTTAAAAAAGGCTTTGTATGGTTAAAGCAAGCTCATAAGGCTTGGTACGAAAGGTTGAGTCAGCACTTGCTTTTCTTAAATTTTATACATGGGGAAGTTGATAAAACCTTATTTCTCCTTAAATTGAATAAGCACATTTTGATTGTCCAAATTTATGTGGCTGATATGATTTTTGGATCTACTAACGAGCAGATGGTGAGTGAGTTTATTACAAGAATGTCTAACACATTCGAGATGAGTATGGAAGGTAACCTCTCTTACTTTCTTGGTTTGAAACTTAAACAGATGGATGATGATATTTTTCTCTCTCAATCCAAATATGCTAAGAAACTTGTTAAGAAGTTTAAGTTAGAGAATGTTACGCATAAGAAAACACCGTTAGGCAAAACCATGAAATTGTATAGAGATGATGCTGGTATTAATGTTGATCACACCTTGTATAGGAGCACGATAGGGAGTCTCTTATACTTGATGGATAGCAGGTCGGATATTATGTATAGCGTGTGTCTATGTGCTAGGTACCAGTCAAATCCTAAAGAATCACATTTAAAAGCTGTTGAACGAATTATTAGGTATGTAGCTGGTACAAGTGATTTGGGTGTTTGGTATACTAAGGAAACAAGTACTGAACTTGTGGGATATACAAACTCGGATTGAGCTGGGGATGTTGTGGATAGAAAGAGTACTACTGAGGGTTATTTTATCTTAGGTAATAATCTTATCTCTTGGTATAGTAAAAAAACAAAAATTGCATTTCTCTTTCCATAGCTGAAGCCGAGTAAATTTTGCAGCTGGAAGCGCTTGCACACAGTTGCTTTGGATGAACCAAATTATAGAGGACTATGGTCTACATAGTAGAACTTTGACTGTGCTTTGTGATAATTCCAGTGCCATTGATATATCGAAAAATCTTGTCTAGTAATCACGAATTAAACACATTGATATAAGGTACCACTTTATTCGTGACTTGGTTGAGAGAATGATAGTTAGTCTTAAGCACATAGGAACAGAAAACCAGCTTGTTGACATCTTCAAAAAGGCATTAGATTTAGAGACCTTCTCTTGTTTGAGAAGAGATCTCAGAATGTGCATCATTTAAGTCTGTGTTTGTTTTGATGTCATGACACCTAAACTATCATCAGTCGTGACATCTGCAGATTTTTGCATGCATTTTTTTATTTTTTTTTCATACATATCTTGAATTCATTGTGTTTGGTTGAAGTGTAAAAAGGTCATGTGTTGTAATAAAAAGTGGTGGCAAAAATACTAACCTTTTTATTTTGGTGATTGTGTAATATTCCCGTAGAAACAGGTTTTCTCCCAAGTCCATGAAAAAGGGGTGTTAATTTTTCTAGCAATTGCTAAAGATAAGTTTCTTTTAAAGTTACTGAAAATATAATGAAAATCTAGATAAAAATTCCAATATTTAATTTCAACTTCCTTAAGTGATTTTGACGTAGTCATTAACTCGGTTTAAGGGGTATGTTTTAATTGACTTCACCTTGAGTAATGTTAGTTATAATGTCATCACATAAAAAGCAACACTGATCATGTCACTTAAACCATTTATTGTATTTTTAATTTTTTAGGTCATTATTTTTAGGCGTCAATTAGGACATTCATACTTTGTGAGGATGTTGTTTTGCTTTGTGTTCTGTTGTGTGTGCTTGTAATCTTTCCCTTAATTCTCTTGATCAGGTTATGAATTTTGCTAACTATGTGTTTCAGTGGCGTTATAATCGGAGGTTTAGACCAGTAATAACGGGTTTATTTGGCGAGTGAATAATTGCTTTGCAAAGACTTTATGATTTTAATTAATTTCCAAAAGGAGATAGTGGTTTATTTAAGCATTGAGATCGTGTGACATTATTTTTGATAAGTGAGATCGTGTGTCTCATTTTGAGAAGGAGTGGGCTTGTTTTTAAGGAAAGAATAATCTTGGATCTTAAAAAAGGTAGTTGCGATACTGGGGTAGTTATTTATTAACTTCACCTTTTTCCTCTTTTTCATCCTCTTCCTTCTTCTACTGCGTACAATTTATCCAAAATAGCAAGTTAGTTTTTTTTTACTTTTCTTTTCTCTCAACTTTACTGCCTACGACACTCGATCTTGTCTTTGTGGTTACTTCCAAATCTCTTACAGGATGTCGAATTCTCCATCACCCAGTAGAATTCTGGAGTTTCCAGTCGGCGTGCACCTCCCAATCGATGAACAGGCCCCGGTGATTCTGCCAATTTACACCGTCATGGACATTTGAGAAGAGATGGGTGGTGTTGTAACACCAACCCATCACCAACTGTTGCTCCTGATGCATGTCCATCTTCAGTCGCTACTCATGAACCGGTTCCAATCGCTACTGCCTCTGACGTAACACCAGTTGCTCAACTTGCTCCCGGCCAGGTGGGTAATGAAATTAACGTGGGTAATCCCCCGAATCTGCCATTTATTGCCAAGATTTTTGGTCTAGTCGGAGATCCTTCTTTGAAGAGGTCACGAAGACTTCGCAACATTCCCCCTTGTACAATTCCGGTAGCCGTTCCTAAAAGTAAGTTGGGTGAGCGACGTCATGTGCCCATTGAGAACATGAATTTGGTTGAAAAAGTTGCAACCCTCACGGGCTCAGACGATGATGAGTACATGCCCCCGGAAAAATTTACCTCACCGCCAATTTCGTCTCCTCCACGGTTGTCCAAGTCAACTACCTCTCGCCGGAAACAGACAGTACGTCTGGCTGATAAGAAAAATTCACCCGAAGGTGATAATTCAAGTTCCTATGATCCCCCATTCACTCTCCTTAATTTTCTCACTGGTGAAGTTGAAGGCTCTTCCCGTTTATTGGTGGCCAACCGTCCTTTAACTCCGGTTAACATGACTCAGTCGGAGACTTGAGTATAGAATCTCCTCAGATTCTGATGATGGCAACACACTTTATGCTATGGTGTCTGCTTTGAAGTCCAAGAAGGCTCCAACCAAAAGCTCTAAAGCTGCCCAGAAAGTTTGTGATGGTTCTGGTGTTATGTCACCAAATGCGTTATCACCTACAGCTACTCTAGTTTTGTCTCCCAATTCCAGCTCTGATGATGCAGTCTCTGAAGGTGCAACACTCCAATCAGCTGCATCTGAACAGTCTTCCGATGACTCTAATGAGGCCCCTTGATATTGAAAACATTGTTCCTATGTCTACCAAATTTTTAACTAAAAAGGCTGAAGAGGTGTTTCCTGGGTATCATCAGCATGGGATGATTGATGAGCACAGAGTCCCAGTAGATATTTTCAAAAAGAAGAATCTGATTGCCTTCTTTGGGAGTAAAATTTTGGTAAAGTTTATGTGTGTGGGAAGTTTTATGCATTTACTCCTAAGTTAACAAATGAACTATTTGGAACTAAGGATTATCATGGGGACTCTATTGTTGATAATATGAATAAGGTTCTTGAATTTTTGTCTGGGAGTACATATAAAGAATGGCATGAATAGTTGTCTGGTACGAGATTATCCTCTTTGAATTCAGTTTTGCACAAGGTAGTAATTTTTAACTGGGTACCGACGAAGAATGCCACTATTTTGACGTATCCACAAAACCTAGTTTCTATTTAAGCTAGGCCGTGATATAAAGCTAAATTTTGGTCAGCGTGTATTTGACATTGTTACTAGGTTTTCTACGTCCAAAGCAACTTCATCTTTTTGCTTTCCTTCCCTCATTTTTAGCCTACTTGAGAATCAAGGTTTTCAGCCTAATGAGGATGATATCTTTAATGGGGATCCGGAGTGGTTTTCATTGCGTGGTCAACATACTACTGGAGTTTGAGTTGTGGATCTTCCATGGCAGCCGCCAACTAGAGCTGTTCTTACTTCTGGTGTTGGTTCTGGTGTTGTTAACACCAAATCTAGTATTGTTCGGTTTTCTTCTCTAGTAGTGCAGGCTCAGGTTATTATCTTAATCATCGGATTGAAAAGATGCAGGCTCAAGTTGAATAGATGTAGGCACTTCGTGATTCAGTTGTTGAAGCTCTTTTGCTTTCAGAACAAAATGGGGGAGATGATGAAGATGCGAAAGCGGATGGTGATGAGGATGATGATGACGGTATAAATCCTAGAGATAATGCAGCTGAATTTGAGGTGAAGAATGAATCCACTTAGAGTGATGAGGATGTGGTTCGTATGGCCAGAGGCAAGAGGAAGATTAGAGATGAAGGGCCTTCTCCTCGTCATTCGATGAGGACTCGTACTTCTAGTTCGAGCCATTAATTTATTGTGTTTTGTGTTTTTTGAACAGTGGTTACTTGTTAAGGGGAATTCAATTTAGGGGGAGTTTTGAACATTCTATCGCGTCTTGAGTATTTTGTCCAAAAAGACAAAAGGGGGAGATTGTTGGGAATGTTATTCATGGAACTTATCTTATTTTTCTTTTGTTGTTATTTGCCTTTCTTAGGCCCAAAATATTAGGAAACTATATTTGGTTTTTATTTTGTTTCCTAAGATAGAGTTTAGGGTTAGTTAGATTGTTTATCAAGGTTGGAGCTCTTGTCTATTTAGGAGTAGAAGCAGCCGTGTAAATCACTACGACTTTCACACAGCAGGTTTCACAAAACGCAAGGGAACACAAGTACGAGCAAGTCTTGAAGCCACGATCCACGATTCATACATCTTGAAAATGTGTAACCGACGGAGAAGATCATCATAGCGTGGCTTCAAGTATTTAGTATCAAGTGTTGATGTTAATCTTTTCATATATTACTTTATGATTTTGTATTTGATCTTAAAACAAATTGAATTAATATAGTTTTCGGGTTTGTATACCCAGTTAGTAAGCACGTTGCTTACGAACGAAATTAATTTGCTGTGTTCTGATCGATGATTTCTCGACGCTCTAGAAATCGTCTCCGCAATAGTATGGAGTCGACTGTAGGTGCGGTGAGTTGTCCCGAGTCGTGTCTCTCGAGGATGGATGTGATCGGCTTTCGGTTTTCTTTATCGTTCTTATCGTCGGTTTTACTTAAACTAATTTAACCCTAGAAAGCGATAATCATTTTTTCGGATTTTATAACTAAGATTTAAATTGAAACTTAAGATTTAAAAACATTAAAACATTTAAAAGAAATTAAAGCTAATATTAAAAACGATCAATTTAAACTAATTAACTTATTAAAACTTAATAATTTGAATTAGGGAATTGGAGGGAAAATCAAAGTCAACTTAATTGAATAAGTCAACATAAATACTTAGCATTAAATTAAAGGTTTAAAAGGAAGATYTTAACAAACTTTTACAAACTTAGAAATTGAATACGACTTAATAACTTAAAAGCATAAGTTAATAAGCTAGAAAGTTATAAAATGAAATTGAGAATTTTGAAAGATCAAAACAACCCCAAACAAAGAACCAAACTTYGATATAAGATCAAGAGAAAATAACATGGAAATTAAGCTATATTAAAGGAGAGAGATTACCAAATGTACTTGATTACACAAAAGCTTGAATGAGGAAAAGCTTGAAAGCTGAAAGATTCTTCACAAATGGAACTTAAAACAAAGYTTGAAGATGAAACAACTAAGATCTTAACTTAACTAATCTATATCTAATTACTAGAATTTATAGGAATTAAAACTAGTCAAAAAGATGAAAAAGTGCTTTTTCTCTGGTTTTTGGAGGAGCTTCCTGGGGAAGAAGCTATCAAGCAAGMTATCCCCTTGAAAWGACGTATGATTGCTAATATCTTCAGAAAACTGCTTTTCAGTCGATCGACTGAGAAAAAGCAGTCGATCGACTGGCAGTCGATCGGYCTTGTCGGCAGTCGATCGACTGCTCYGTCAAAATTGGCCTGAAGCCCTGTAATTYAGTCGATCTTGGAGGCACCAGTCGATCGACGGCAGTCGATCGGCCAAGTAGGCAGTCGATCGACTGCCATGTCAAAAACCTCAAAACTCGCTGGAATCCAGTCGATTTTAGCCGGATCAGTCGATCGACTTCAAGGTCAGTCGATCGACTGATAATTCAGTCGGCCGACTGGATTCCAGCGCCCGGCTCGATTTCTCGTTCTTTTCGCGTCCGCCGGCTTGTCGAACCTCATCCGCTGCGCTTCCTTGCTTTGTCCGTCCATTCCCGAKTCGAGTATCGACRAYCCCAAWCKAGCGTGGGCCCCGCTTGGACGTCCTACGGCCAAGAAAAATGGAAACGTGAAAAATTACGAAAATTAATAATAAAACGTACAAAAACTAAGAAAATCTAGAAATACGAAAAACGGCCAACCCGACTCCTAAAGCAACAAAAAGCAAGCGAAAAACACGTAACGTGAAACAAAAACGATAATGAAAATATGTACAAAAAGATGCAAATCATGTTCTTTTATTCTTATGAATTATTCCACTGCTTATTATTTAAATACTATTTAGGGTCAATTCTAGTGTTATTAACACCAGACTTAATATCTATTTACTGATACTTATTTAACAACCATAGACCTACAAATCTACATGCGTAATCTTAGCATGAGACTTTAGTAGAAAAGTTATTTTCAAGGGTAGACCATATTTCTTCAGATGTACTAACACCAACAGTTAAAATAAGAATGTTTTCACTAAAAGAAGACAGTATCCATGAGGCTAAGATCTGATCTTGTCTTTCCTTTATATAAAAAAGAGGATTTACATAACTTTCACCTTCATTTGTTATAACCCGAGGTGGAGCTGTAGATCTTTTCTTGATGAATGCTTCGAGACCATATCCTTTGATGGCTGTCAGTGCCTGCTGCCTCCAAATTAAAAAACCACTTTGTTCTAGCTTAGTTGAAATAAGCCGACTCTGTGGATAGACAATTTGTGGTAGGGTTTAAGGTGTTGGAGCAGCAGTAGATGAGCTGCTCTAAGACATCTTGATTCAATGTTATGATAAAATGATGGAGAGATATCAGAGTCGAGACTTGAAACCTGCTCTGATACCACGAAAGAAAATATTAATTTGTAGATCAAATCAAATGAGACAATGTGCATTTATTGGAAAGATATAAATAGTTCTTATTATAATTCAATGTATGAAAGCTCAGCCTACTGTGTGCTAAATAGCTTTAGAATGTCTCTTCTCTACCACATATTTTCTGGACTATTTGCTACAGGATAAGAATGATAGCTCAGTGTAGTATGATGGGGAGCTATCATCAGAGAGATGCAACAATGTTAAACCTAGGCGCATTTTGTCTTAGAGCTGTGACATCATGCTGACTGCATGTGTTGTCGTTAATGACATGTTTAGGTGATGATAAGCATGTTTAATAGAACATTTTTTGACTTGAAGATGAAAAATATATAATTTTACTTATTTATAATTACATTTTCTCCTTGTTGTATTGATTAGGCTATAGGGTTTTTTTTTTTCAAGTGCTCGCAAGCCATTTATGCACCCCACTCAAGTAAACTACACAGAAGTCTTTCTTTCTGGGTGGTGAAGGAAAATAAGTTTCCTTACAATAATCATCCGTTGAGCCAATCAGGTTTTTGTCTGAACTCGTAGAGGGTTTCTAGCTTTCTTACCCCATCTTTTGTTTTATCAACAAGGGTGTTTGTAAGGACAATTTATATACCAAGCACACTGAGTGGCCCTTTTTTACGTACTCAAAGATGCAAATAATACAATTTTAAATGAAGCGGAATATTCAATTTTTCCTATTTAAATAATTTATTATATATTTTTAAGTTGAAAAAAAGAATAATTTATAACAAAAAAAGACTCAAACCCGAGTATTGGGCCTATTAACTATTGTTTGTTGGAACTAGAGGAAATCAAATTAGATATAATTAGATACATATATATATATATATATATATATATATATATAGGGTTGGGTTCAAATGAGAACCCGTCATTATATGTGAACCTAGGGACTCATCTTGACCATTAGATTGTATAATCTTGATAGTTGAGATCATGACATGTCAGCATGGTAATAATGTAAAAAAATGCATTAATTAATTAAAAATAGTTATTTGGACATATATCAACGTTTACAAAGAGCACTACATTGTTCTTTGAAAAGCACAATAGATTAAGAAAAAAACACTACGATTGTATACAAAAAGCATCGCAAATTTCGTCTATAAACTGCAATTTCAAAATTTTGAAATGAAACTCAAATCTTCAACAAACCATAACTTTTTCAAATTTTATTCGTTTTGAATGAAATATATATCAAATTAATCACTTTCCCAAGATCTACAGTTTAAGATACATATTAC
>BMAC01000922.1:278899-304042 GCA_014905375.1 Phtheirospermum japonicum | reverse complement strand
GTGTGTGTGTGTGTGTGTGAGTTTGTGTATATGGAGAGAGAGAGAAAGAAAAAGGATAGGGTTCAAATGAGAATCTAGGAACAATTCCCATCTATTAGATGAAAATGAACTAACCGTGGAGAATTTTGTTACTAATCTTATCTATTTTTAAGATGGGAGGGTATGAAGGTGTTTTTTCTAAGTATTCAGTTATTTAAAATCCCAATGGTCACGTTCATTCAATTCTTTTTATTTTCACACAATTCTGAATATTGTCCATAAGTTCATCTACTTCTTTTTCCCCCCTTTTTCATGAGTTTGTAAATTACTGTCTTATTATTTCTTTCAACAACAACAAAACACAAACAAAGATTCAACCTTTACATAAATAAAATCACAAATTAATATATCAAGATTTAAATCCTAAATCCTCAAATCAGGCTTGCGCACGTGGTAGGATGATACCCAAAGTCCGATGACGATGAAGAGGCCAGGAGGTTGTGGAAAGGAAGACGAATGCATCACCATGAGAGACGTTGTGAAGGATTACAGACTGTTTTTCAAAAATCTATATGGGAGGTTTTTTTTCTTCATTTTCATTTTCTTCCAAATGAATTGATGAAGGCAAATTAATTTATATTTATTAATAATTTCAGTTTTTAGGGGAGGGGAATGGATTATGTGCTTAAGTATACATACTTCCAATTAGACGCATATATGGTGGAACATTAAGATTTAATTCTTAAGTTGGTTATTATTTGTCCTCCATTTTTTTCTTTCTATTTTCTTGTTGTACCTTTATATTTTTGGTTGCATTAATTATGAATTGATTTATTTTGGTTTTTGAGCTTGAGAATTTGCAGAACTCGGGGGAGCTTCAACAATGGAAGTTGAGTTTTTTAATAGTTTTGAAATAAAAAAGGCAATACTAATAATAATAATAATAGAAGTAATAGTGCTTGTTTTAAGAACATATTTGCAATATTTTTTTGTATATACTAGTAGTGCTTGATGCCATGAGGCTATGGAAAGCAAGGTAAATGCACTACCATGAGAGACATTGTGAAGGATTACAGCTTTCTTGTTGATTATTGTCTATTTTTATCCATCCCTCTTTTTCTTTTTTCTTCTTTTTGCTAAAAGATTTTCTGGTTGCAACTTTATATTTTGGTTGGATTAGATATGTATTGATTCTTTTTTTTGCTTTTTGAGCATCAGAATTTGCAGAAATCGATGGAGTTTCAACAATGGAGTTGAGTTTTCAGAAAATTAGCAAAAATGCAATAATGATAACAATAATAATAATAATAATAATAATAATAATAATAATAACAGTGGCAGTGCTTTTTTTATATACTACCAGTGCTTTTTTACATACGTATAGTACTTTTTCATATAGTAGCAGTGTTTTATCTACACACTTGTAGTGCTATACATTAACAGTGCTTTTTTTTTTTTACATACTTGTAGTGCTTTCTTTACAAACTTTTAGTGATATACATTAACGTATTACAGTTGTATGTTCAATGTATTGGAACTGCTACTTTTACTTTTAAAACAAGATATAATACTAACAATCGGAAGAACATCAAGTCATCAACAGATTGCTTATCATTTCAGGCTCTTAAATAAGTTATGCTCCTCAAATAACTTTCTTAAATTAAATTTAAAGATAATGAATAAGAGGTGATTTTGGAGAAGAAAAGAAGAAATTAGTTTTCAACATGAACTAAAAGTATTCTTGACCAAGAAAAGCAACGTGCCAAAGTATAAAAAATCATCTCTAATGTAATAAAAAAGCGCTACATTGCATATTATTTATGAGTTTCCATATACTAAGAACATAAATCCCTAAACACCATAATATCTTGAATTTGTTCACTCGCATAATACAAAAGTTCAATCTCATCATTTGAGGAATCAGTAAAGGACTTTGTAGATGAAGAAAATATCAATCCATAGGTTTCTATCAACATATAAAAATTGAATTGATTTTTGGTTTAATCATGACACCAATGGTCATTGCAGTGAGCTACCATCGACATGGTATCAAACCACAAAAACAAAATTCAAATCAAATTTAAAAATAGAAACTAAACAACAAAGTAGGAAAGCAACGATTCTATATGTTTTTCTTTCGCTCCTGATTTCTCTTGGGTCTGGCAATTTGGCTCTGTAAATTGGTTTCAACTCAAAGTAGATGGAAAATGTTTGACTTGGTGTTGTTAGGTGTTTATGGGAACCTTAACCTCTGCTATTTAGCACTATGAAACACATTTAAAAGCACCATTATAATTATTCAAAAGCACTGCACTTTCATTTTCTTATACATATTTTTATAAAATCACCTTCACTAACAATACATTGGTCAGAACATTGTTAAACATCTATCGAAGCACTAACTTCAAAGCACTTCCAAACCTAAATTTTATATTAGGTTAATGCATAAATGAGAGCTTTTTAGACATGCTTAGGTAGTTGGGTACAAAATACAAAAACAACACACAATTATGTACAGTACATTAATTCATAATACATAAAACAACACTTGTTGGTTAATTAGAATTCCCCCCCAAAAAATATGAGTTTGACTCAGTGGTGATTTGTATTATTAGTCTTGTTTCCTCACAAGTTTTTGAAATATATCCAAGAACATCGCAACACTTAAATAACATCGATAATAAAAAAAAAAGAGGAATTAATTAAGGGAGAATATTAGGCTTTCGATATAATGATGTAATACAAAAAGCTAATTATCACGACATGAACAATTCAAAAACCTAAATTTTATTGTTATTTATTTTTTGCATGCCGGTTTTAATCGGAAATTAAATAGTTTTTGTACATAACGAGATATTTAAGGTACGCCACTTATGAAGATATAATTTGCTGAGATTTTAATTAGGATTTTAGGGATAGAATATATCTTCTGGAAATAAGTCCAAAGTTTAGCTCGAATTTGTACCTCTTTCTCCTTGAAACGCGATTCACTTATAACTTATTGCCTTTCCTTCTTTGTCTCTCATCTAGCTTCGATTTTTTTATGTAATCTTTGCCATTATTTGTGAACTTTCGGGCAATTCTCGCCCATTCTATGGAAATTCCCCTTTTCATATGGATGGTCATCCTTTTTTGTAGAATTATCAGAGATATGTTGTGTTGAAGGTTATAAGGAAGCGACCTTTTGTGTTCCAAATATCATGGGCTTAATTAGATGGAAGGATTTCTAAAATTTGCATTAGGTCCGATTTCTCCCTCCTAATGCTTTCTCCAATAGCTGTAATTGTTTTTTTCTTTTTCATATATAAAACCTCAATTAATAATAACCCTCGGGTGAGATGAGTATATGGCGTAGATTAATTTCTAGGTTCACACTAAATTCCAACCATATATATATGTATATGAGACGCTTCTTATTTATGGGCTCCAAAAGTTTTGTCACCTTTTCAGTGTTGCAACCAGAAGCCGATATTCTGAGACAATTGTCTCATTTGCCTTAATGAAGTACCTGACCTACACCCGGGTCCATGATAATATACCAACCCGGGAAAAGGTGTTATTTTTCTTATTAATTCTTATATTATCATAAGCAATGTAGATATTGTGTTTTTATAATTCAAGAAGATGGTAAATCTAGAAATTCTATGGGATGAAATTTGTTTTAGAATTTATTATACGACTAAGATGTTCGGAAAATCTAAGAGAGTCTAGTTTAATCATCCAATTATATTTTAGCGACGAGAATGTTCAAGACTTCAAGCTAGAAACAAATTCAATTACTTGGTCTAATTTTGATTATAACCCATTTTCTAGAAAATGTGGGGCTTTAGGGCGATAAATGACTGAGTGTGAGAAAAATGCTTAGACAAAATTAGGCGAGGCATAATCAAAATAAAACTTTAGGCAAATGATGGAAGTCTAGCTAGTGCCATAAATCTTATATCATCTTTTATAATAATTTTTTTATGGCACTATAAGTACATAGCTTGAGCCTTCTTGAATCATCTTCTAACTTCTGCTCCCGCTTTTTCCCTAAAGTTAATAAAACAACAATATTTTACACCCATTTTTCTCAGTAGCATACTATTTATAAACAATAATATGCCATTGAGAGTTGCATAGTACATACCACTGGTGGGTTCTCTCCCTCTCTCTATACATACACATATATATGGTAATTTATTACATGGATATAGGGGCACTAGAAGGTGCACCCTGCGTATTACATTATCATCCTATTATATATGATGATATATGACAGTTATACATGGTGATATATATGTGAGTTATATATGATGATATATGACAAAAATTCCGAATTTAGGGTTTAATTTTCCATTTTATTGTTTAGTTTTACAATTTAAGGTTTACTTTTTGATTTTTAGGGTTTAATTTTCTATTTTATGGTATAGTTTTCTATTTTCTTTGGTTTAGTTTTCCATTAAATCTATCATTCTATTAGTTATATGTGATGATACGTTTCAGTAATATGTGATGATATTGATATGAATTTGGGTTTTAGTGTTTAATATTCCATTTTAGGGTTTAGTTTTCCATTTTTATGCTTTATCGTTTTTAGGTTTTTTTTTTCACTTTTGGGTTTTAAATTTTGGATTTTAATTATTTGTGATGATATACATCAGTTATATGTGATGATATTTACCAATTATATTTGGTGATATTTTTCAGTTATATATGATGATAAATTAATTAGTGGGTGCAAGTTGCATTCAGTTTCACATTATAATGACTATTTATAGTGTGTGTGTGTGTGTGTGTGTGTGTGTGTGTGTGAGTGTATGTGTGTGTGTGTTGCACGAATGTTTGAGAAATTAATGACTAACTAGATAAATTAAATTGTACCACTAAATTACAAAATCATTCATTATAAATACTCGAAAACCTCCTTATAAACTACATTAGGTGTTTTTATTTACAATTACAATATTTTACATCAAAGAACTTCCAACACTTCATACCTATTAACTCTCGATATTATGACATAAATGTGACACGTAAGTTATAAAATCATATTTTCTTAAATATTGTGATAAATATAAAAAAAATAAAAATAAGGATCATGGTAATTAAAAAAAGTGACATCTTTTCTTCTTGATTTTTTTATTTAATACGCATATCGTATGAGTAGTTCGTATCAATATCATTGTCATTTTGACTTGTATCATGTGCAACGTATATGGTAGCTAGTGTTAATTCATTTACATGTTTATATTATCTTTATTAATAATTTCAAAGTACATACTAAGATTATCTTGTAAAATAATTTTTAAATTTTTAAATTATCATAATTTTACTTACTTTTATTATGTGAAACTCTAAAAATGAATATTATTGAACTTTTCTCGAAACTATCTTATTTAGATTACTTTTGTGATTAGAATATTTTCACAACTAAAACAATGTTAAGTATGTACGTACTTAAGAGTTCCGTTAAAAAAGTAATTAAGAGATAATAATATAAGATACAAATTGAATAAATATAGAATATAATTTAAATCACATAATATATTACAATTAAATTTTAATAAATAAATAATTTATAGTTCACTAAATACTAAAAAAAAAATTATAGAATATGTGACAATTTCAAACCCGTGACATAAGTTGGTTTATGTTCCAATATACTTAAATAAGGCCTGACGGCTAACTATCAACATACCATTGCAATAACTACTAACAAACAAAACACTATGTTGATCCTGCTATATAATTAATCTAGTTTAAGTCTCGTGTGTTATACATATTTTTTAGGGAAAAAAATACTATGGGCATGTGAATATCTTATCTTCTTGATTACCCAATTGATTAAAGTTATATCGCATCATCTCCAAACACCGCAATCACATCTTAATTTTTAATATATGCACATAAAGTAGTATCAACCATTCAAGATCCATATGTCACAAAAAAGATAATTAAGAATTAAGAATACAAAATACAAAATGAATAAAAATATAATTTAGTTTACACCACAAACTATATATATTACAACCCATGTATTACATATAATTTGTAAAAGAGTAATATTAATTAAGAATAAAAAGTTCAAAAGTGAAAAAGAATAAACATAAATTATATAATTATTTATCCTATTTATAATTACACCATATTTGGTAATAAATATTTATTGAGAGCTTTTACCCATGCGATACATAAAATTAGTTAGGAACTTTTGTATAGTGCTTTTCAATATTAATTTTGAGGAAAAAAAAGGTTAATGGAGATCTAAAATTTAAGAATATCAAATTTTTTATTAAAAATATTATAAGCTAAAATTTAATGAGGCATTATTCCTACAATATAGATCTAGAATTTGATAACATTATAAAAATATTAAATTATATTATTTTATAATATTTATTTATTTTTTCCTTTCGAAATTTATGAAAAAATTATTTAGAAGTGAATTACACTTTGAATATATTTTTTTCTAAAGAAAACAATTTGCGACTTATTTAAAATAATTTATAACATTTCTATTATATTTCCTATTTCTAATATATTGAGTAATTATTTATGATTAAAACAATATTCTTTTTATATTTACTTGACTTGTTTTATAATTTTCTAATGACTTATATTACTATTTTATAATTATTTTATAATTTTTTTAGTTTATTATGTAATTTTTATATACTTAAACAATAGTTTATCATATATTTCTTCTGATTTCAAGTTTTGTGATTTATTTCGTATTATATTAAAAATACACATTGTGGATAGTTTTGATTTATATAGTGTTAAGAGTTATTGTGAGAAGAAGAAAGAATAATTATATTTTAGTTTGAAATTATTGCAACAAATTCGTTAGTTGTCCAGCGGTAGGGCCAACCCTGGCCCAATCCCGACCTTGCAGGGCCAGAAATGGACATGAGTTATGATTTTAAAGACCTTTTAACTTCAAAACATTTTACCTCAAGCTTTTATGGATTAGGTCCTCTTAAATCTAGGGTCGGGCCAAATCGAATGACCCTTATTGACATCTCTATATATGCTACCTCCGAAAATCCAATCTTATGGTTAAGGGTGAGGGCTTCTGAAAGCTAGGTTGGGCCAAGTTGGATGACAATTATTAAAAAAACGACAATATTAATCGACAATATCAACCAATCAATCACATGTATACAATATCAACATAATATAATTGAGCATAACATTCACATACCGATCACGACATTTCATTTCAAAAACCCCATCCCCAACAATTTCATCCCGTACAACACGTCATCACTGACGCCTACCCAACCAATCACATCATCAATCAATCATAATATATATATATATATATAACAAAAAATATATCATACATGAAACACAACATAATTAGCCCTAAAATAAATACAAATTAAACCCTAAAATAAAACTTAATTGCATAGATGGACCCTAAACCTAAAATCATTCACAAATCCATAAATCAAGTATAAATTCATAAATTGAACCCCAATTCAATTTCTCAAAACATGATTTCTAAATTCAAATCAAATTAAATTGAAACTCTAAAACAAATATTAAATTTAAATTAAAAAACTAACATACCTTAATAGATGGTGTTGACGGTACTTCGACAGCGCTCCGGCGGCGGCGGCAGCTCCGGCAGCGGCGACGGCGACGACGACTCTCCGAGCCGTAACCCTATTTCGGTTGTATGATGGTGGAATGAATATGTCCGCTGGGGGGAGGTATTTATATTAATTTTAGCAACGGACGAAATTCGTCGGTAATTCCATAGGTAAAATATCCAGTGATACAAACGAACAGTATTCCATTGGTAAATAAAAATCGGCGTTGCCGACAAGCATATTTTTGTCGGAAAATAATATACGATTTATTTTATAATATTGCTGACGGGCAATTTCTGTCGGCATATTTGGCGGTGTTATTGCCGCCAAATACCCGAGGACTTTCTGACGGCCACGTACACCGACGGTAGTATTCCATCGGTAGTCCGTCGGCAATTTGTGTCGTTTGAGAAGCCGTCGGTAATGCCGAACTTTTACCGACAGGAGGTGTCCGTCGGTAATTCTCGTCGCTTTTCAAGTTTTTTTTGTAGTGAACCGAGGAATCTGAATTATGAACAAGGAAGAAAGGACTAAAGAAGGAAACATAATTGCATTAGGATTCTGAATCCTAAAGGTGGTTGATGATAAATAGGCCGCGTCTCCTGGCCCATGAAGAAATACAACATATTCAAGGAAAATATCCTATACAATGTATATAAGTAGTAGATATGTTTTATTATAAAAGTACTTCGAGTTTTGAGTTTTAAGAAAACGTAAGAATACTCGAATACTTATATTTTATATAGTTTAGAGTTTTAGTATTATAGTATATATTTAGCTATAATATTAAGACAATAGTTTATATACATTTCTTTAAGGTGGTAGTGATTAGTATCTTTTCAACCATAGAGTGGAGTTCTATGATTGTTAGGATTAGGTTTCGTTGGCATTCTAAATTCTGGTATTCAAAATCTTGAGTATTCAGAATTTTGTAAATACTAATAATCTTTGTTTGTTATAGGATTTCTGAATACTTTACTTTTTACTGTAGATGTCAAATCATATCTGAAAAGTGGATGATAATGTATTTTTATATTGTATTTGATGTCAAATCATGTTTGAAAAGTGGATGATAGTGTATTATTATATTATATTTAGTAATATTTAATTTTTTAAATATAATGATAATGTGATAAAAGAGATGAGTGTGGGGTTAAGTGTAAGAAATTGTTGGTTGTAGATTGAAAATTAGAGTCGCAGAACAAACGAGGAGTGAAATTCGAAATCCCAATTCTGGTATTCGCAGTTTTAGACCAAACAAGGTCATATGTTCTAGAAAATCTAAGTGAATTGATCAGAAAAGTAGTTAAAATGTAGTCTGTAATTATGTTAGTAAGTTAGGAGGGAGTTCGATCTTGTAAGTCCAAGTTGTACGTGCAAAAGCACTATTTAATGAAAAAAAATTGAGACAGGGGATTCTTCCTCGTACAAAGCTATTTATAATTTAAATTGTTGGTTTACTTTTGTACTATTTTATTTTATTACATAAAATAATTATTTATCAAATATAATTATGATAAACGACACAATTTCAAATATAAATGAAAATTGGAAAGCGGGGCAAAGGACCACATCTATCTACCGAAACTAAATGTAGTAGTTGTTGTTTTCATTGTATTTATGTATGTTTGTTAAAGACCTGGTAATTACACTAAATTAGTTTTAAATATTTTCAATTTGTTGGTTTCGTAGATCTATTAGGCGTATTGGGGAGAGTAATTACACTGACAACCCAAAAATAGTGTAGCAAAACTTAAGACGCCATCATCTGCTTACCACCTTTTTTCTGCATGCATATGCAAGCACAACCAGCCACAATAATGTTATAACCTTCTCTCTCTCTTCAACACACCAATTTGCAAGCTGCTACTGTAGTTCACACCAATTTTTACATCCGTCTCTCTCTCTAAAAAAAATAAGACAAAAAGGATAAGAAAGAAAGAAAGAAAGCAAGATGGGTTCTGAGCATAGATTCTTCAAAAAGGTCTGGAGTTCTGAAAGAATGGTAAGATTTTTATTATTTCCACTTGTTTTATTTGTCTTATAATATTTATGCTTTGCCGTGTGAAAACAGGATATAATCCGTATGTTTTGTGTTTTGGTTTGTTTTTTTTTTTCTTGGTTTTATCACAAGTAAAATTATCAGAAATTATGTTTAGTTTTGCTTTTTAAATGCTATTTCCATGAAAAAAGGAAATAAAAAATGACTCTGTTTCTGATGAACTAAACGAAATTTCGGGATTGGTTGAAAATTGGAAAAATATATATATATATATATATATATATATATATATATATATATATATACACACAGAGAGAGATAGAGAGAGTAAATTTTGCTCATATAAGTGACTTGTTAAGTCATGTTAACAATAATTAACATTTGTGAAATTAGAGTTCACCGAAGTGAAAGACATACGCAGTCGGCTCAAAAAGGTTATAACACCGTGGCTGCTTTGTTTTCCCAGGAAATCCCTCGGGACTTTGTGTGGAAAATGGGAGGAGCTCTTGCAAAGAGATGCATCCTTAGAGACGGGGACCAAAATGTGTGGTCAGTGGAGGTGGATACACAAGGAGATAAGTGGTATTTTCGCAACGGTTGGGCCAAACTGTATAGAGAGACATCTCTGAATGAGGGTGACATCTTGATGTTTGAATATAGGGGCAATAACTTGTTTCATTTTAAACTTTTCGGCGAAGGAGCTCGCCAGTCGAGAGTTAAAGAGGAGGAGTTGGAGTTCGATGAGTATAATAAGGGCGGGGAGGAAGAAGAAAATCACGAAGAACTGGAGCATTCCGAAGAAAACGATGATGATGATGATGATGATGATGATGATGACGACGATGACGACTATGTGAAAGAAGAGGAAGATGATGACGATGAAGATGACGATGACGATGACGACGACGACGACTATGTGAAAGAAGAGGAAGATGATGACGATGACGAGGAGTATGTGCGAAAAGACGAGCAAGTACATATTTCCAAGAAGATTAAGCCCAAGCCACAGTCAAACACTACAAGTATATATGTCCCAGTTTTTCTTTCCCCTTTCTTACTCTCAAAATAAATGTTTTTTGCCCCCTTGAAAATTACTCACAAAAGGTGAGAGTGAAGGGTTTTCCTAAATTTCTACTGCCATTAAACTTTTCTTAATACGGGTGCAAAAACCTTAAACAAGTTTTATTTTGTATAGGGAGGAGGAGTACGTATATTATGTACCTCGCTCTGTCAATCTTCTTAATTTGCTAATGGGATTTGGTTAGTATTTTCAGTTGGAGCTGAAACTATACCGAGTAAAAGAAAGTACAAAAAGCAGAACATACCCGATTGTTACGGTGCGGAGATCTTCGAATCCGGACTAGCTTCTCGCCCCGAGAACCCTTATTTTGTTAGCAGAACAAGATCACTTGCCCGGAAGAATGAGTTGGTATATATGTTTGGATTAATTAGGTTTCTTCATTAAATGTAAAGCTTTTTTGTTATCCTTCATTATATATATTATCTATTATGTATGCTTCCTTGCAGTACATTCCGAAAGATGTGATATTGGACTATCGTCTCAACATTCCGGAGAAGTTGTTCATCGTCGATGAGCATGGGAGGAAATGGGAGACGAAGATCAAGCAATGGAAGGATGGGCGGGTGTGGTGCACCAAAGGATGGAGAAGACTCTGCAGGGTCAACAACATCGAGAGGGACGATACTTGCATTTGCGAGTTTGTGCGTGACCAAGGATGCAATAAGGACATGTTTATACGCGTCCGTGTAGTGTCCCAAGATGATTAATTAGTTGTACGTATCTGTTACATGGTCTGCGTATCGGAGATGTGCCTTTGTCCAGAGTTGTGTCAAATATATGTCCTTGAATTTCATGTCTTTTAATGGTTGTAGCTGTATGCTTTTATTTGCCTGCTGTAGCTGTATGTCTTTTATTATGATTTGTTTTGTAATTTCTTTTTTTAATTAGTAATGGTTAATTACAGAAACTACAGTGAGGTTTAGGCTAAATGCTTCAAATTGACTTGATTGTCTTTAAAATTACAAATGCCCTTACGTTTATTTGTTTCTCTTTGTAAGCTTGTATCCTCTCATCAGTTTGAGTGGGCATTGTTAGAAAAACTCAAGGGCTTTTGTGAATGAATACAAAATTTCAAGGGAGTATTTGTAATTTTGAATATAACTACTCCAATCATATCCTTAACAAGCCGACATTAATGATCATCTCTCATAGGCCTTACGAATGAAGTGAATAAACAAAATGTTGCAACGAGGACCATGACAGAGTTTAACTCAATAGAAGCAGCACAAGGACAAACTGTAAGGCAAACCTTAAGGCCATCCATATCTTAACTTGGTGTTCAATTCATGCCATTTAAATATTTGCCCTACAGTCGCAAATTGTGGCCTGGTCCGAAAATGGCCAAAACTGATTTTTTTTTTTTCCCTACTCTATTTTTCGTTTATTGTTGTTTTCTTTGTTTTTCTCGTCTTCTCTTTCTCTCCCGCTTGCTTTTGCTTTTAATTCATCTTGAGTCAATATACCATGAATTTGGGTGCATGGTGCATCCAATAATTTAATTTATCGCACATAATTAGTACATATCATCACATATAACATGGTAGATTTATATTGGGACCTAAAATGGAAAACAAAACTCTAAAATAAAAAATTAAACCCTAAACTTTAAGTTTTATCATAATCATCACATAAAATATATATATTATCACATATAACTGGACGATAATAAATTTGTATTATTTTAACATTTTTCTTAAACTTTTTTGAGATTTTGAGAAAGTAGTACGGAGTAAAAGGCATACTTACCAAACATATCATTTTCCCCTATTATGTACGATTTTTACAAAAAAAATAAAATTCCGCCAACTCTTTTACACTTTTTTTAATAATTTTGTTCCCAGTTTTTTACCAATATAGCAGTGTCAACTCCGGATTGGTGCGTGTTTATTATTATTTATTTTGTTGTCAAAAAATATGTGCATTTGTAATTGTGTGAGCATATAAAATAATTATGAAATAAAATAGTTTTATCAATACTGTTTGTATCAAAAGTTGTCTGATAGGTGAAATTTATGTCAGGGTTTTGTTTTATTCGAAGAATCCCAAAAAACTTAAAACAAACCCACCCTAAGCGTCTTTCCATCCAATATCACTTAAGCTACACCCATGGTGTTACTCTTCCTCTTCCCAGTGGTTAGCATTCCGAAGATTATGAAAACTTGTGTCCACGAAATCATATATAACATAAAATACTTTCATTACAAGCTAAATGTGAATAGAGTGAAACAAACATCTCTTGCGTCATTCTGAACAGAACAAGCGCATAATGGACCGAATGAGCAAAATGCAATGTCTTTTGGAGTTCAACTGATCAAGGATGGCAATGGGTAGAGTATAATACCCATCCTCATACCGTGTTTCAAAAGATATACCCATCCCTATGGCCGTGTGGTATTTATACTCGCAAAATATTTTTAATATGTATGAAATAAATTTATATGTACTTGCTTAATCGAATTTGCTATCTCCTCCTTTTTTGCTAGAATTGGGAAAGTGAACGGCTTTCTTTACCCGATCCATCCGCATAAAATATTGTGGGTTAGCCATGCCCGTGCCCATGACCATTAAACGGGTAGCTCCCCTACCAATCCTGGGTATGTTACCCATTACCATCTATACAACAGAAGGGCAAAGAAGTCACTCAAGTGACTAAAGCAAGCATTTTTACCAAGGCCCGTGACCCACTCAAATTAACATGAAAGGCAGTTAAAACTTCAAACTAAACAAAGAGCATCTCACATAAAGTCTTCATCTGTCATACATTTCTCTCTCTTTCACAGAAGGTACCAAATATTAATAAATACAAACCTTAGAGGTGTTATATAGCACTCTAACCAATCATTTAATAGTTTTGATAGATAACTAGAGCCTTTTGTAATTAGGCTAAACCTCAACAATAGTTTCCATATCTAATCCATAAAGATCAAATAAAAGCTCTCTAAAAGAGAGAAATAAAAACTGATTGCCAGGCGCACCGAGGCACGCGCCTTTCACACAGCGGCCACCTTTGGGCTACCAAGGCGTCTGCTTCATCGCTTTGCACCTCATGCACGCCTTTTAAAACTATGCAGTTTACGCTGGCAGCCTAGTTCACTTTTTTATGTACATTATATTATAGGTCCAAAAAATATACTGGAAAGAGGTGGGGATGCTTTTGCCCTTTAAGAGAAATATACACAAGACAGGTTGTCAAGAAAATCCGTCGAGAGCTATATAAAAATAATTTCTTATTCTAATTAACATTATTCAGAGAGTTATGACTGAACCTACGATGTTAACAGCACGAACGGCATTTCAGCTGTCATTACCCAAATGAATGCGGATTTATTCAAGAAACCTCTCTCTAAATCTTACAAAAATCCAAAAAACTACTTCCAGAAACAAAACAAGGACTGTCAGTGTCTACCACATGAATGACAATTACTAGAAAGAAACACTTACATAAGAAGAACTAAATGAAAGTTGGATACTTTGTAAACAATGCTACAAGAATATATAACCAAAAAAGGCAGTATAATATGTTCACAAACTTACTTGTTGGTCCAAAGGCATGATCTAAAATTTGATTAAATTATTCCATAAGACATATGACGCTAAATAAAACAAAGAATGAGGCTTCAGTTTATTCCTCCCCACATCGACAACATGAAAACGTATAAGATAAGACCTACTCAAATAACTTCCATGTTTATGTAGGGAGTAGAAACTCGACCGAAATATCTTGCAAATCATCTTTTAAACTACTCCTACGTTATTTTCTACACTGCCAAAAGCAAGCAATGCCAGAAAGGATTATCAATCTATCCAACTGAATCTGTCTCCAATTACTGATAACACCAATACAATCACAAGTGTACCTGAAACACCAAGAATTCCCAACCACAGTCGGGCTTCCAACTCAAAGCTACAATATTCAATCATGTATTCATATAACTTGCAATGTTATGTCCACATGCTAGTTCGCAAACCTCACAACTATGAAATACAAAAAAAAAAAATTACATACCAAAAAAAAAAAACAATCTATCGTCTCCCAAAAGAAAAGAAGAAAAAAAACACTTATCCTAAGAAACAGCTTTTCAAGGCAAAAGTTCGAAATTGTACCTCAACTCAAAATCATCAACCAAGCCAGTAGCAGCATTTCCATCACCAGCTCTCTCACCCCTCCTCTTCTCGTAATCTGCATCATCCGTGGGCAACTCGTGCCTACAAACGGGACACGTGTTCCTGATACCAAGCCACGGAAAAATGCAATCCCCATGGTACAAATGGCAGCAAGGCAGCTTAGTCGCCTTCTCCCCAACGGCAAACTCATCTTTACAAACTGCACAGGCAACGCAGTTATTATTGTTCTCCCCAATTTCCTTGTCTGTCAACATAATCGAAGGTAAATTCTCAACCACAGACTTTGCAGCAGGGGGACTACCCTTCGATGCACTTTCATTCTCGGCCAATTGCCCAAAAAGGGCATCATATTCCATCATCAAAATGTAATCTTCCGGAAGATTAACGCGCGAAACGTCATGTCGGGTGTTATTATTTTCCCCCGAATACTCAAAATCGAAAGTGCTCTCTAAATTATTCGCTGTCAATAAAACTTCCCAATCTAAACTCCTCTGTTCCTCTGTTCCTTCATTCTCACCAAAATTCGAATTGTCACCGTCTGAGGAAGTAATATCGGACGAAACAGATATTTCCTCAATTGCATTGATCACCAAGTTCAAGCTATCTCTCTCATCAAAATGGATTCTCTCACTAACCTCTTCCCATTCAAACTCATCTCTCTCGTGCTCACTTGTATGATGATTGTTGTTACTAACTCCAAAACTATCGTAATTATCATCATCGTTGTTAAAAAACCCTAAATTTACCTCAGAATCGGACTCCGAATCCATGCCAGCCACCCGAAGACCCATGCCTGCACCAAGGACTGGACCGAATCCGAATTCGTGGTCCGGTTCCTCTGCCCGGCTCGAGTCCAGATCCCAAATTAGATCCTCCGTCACGTGGGATTGGCGTGGTTCGAACAGATCTGTCACGAAATTCAACTGCTCATCATCGTCTTCGCCACCGAAGAAGAAGCAATTCGGATCCTCGTACTCGCACCCCGGGTTCTCGGGCTCTGCGTTCAAATCGAACCCGAGATCGAAAGACGTCGCGTAATCATCGAAGAAGGAGGGATCCGCAGAATTATTTGGAGGAGAAAATGGATCGAATTCGAAAGCAAAAGTATTGGTTTGGTGATAGAATTCATCTTCTTGCTGTAAGATATTATCTTCGTGTAGCCCGGCGGTGGTAGAAACGGTCCTTCGGGCCGACGGTGGGTGATGTTGACGGTGGAGATTGGTGACCTCCGCCATTGGAGAAATTTGCGTGGAGAAAAGTGGTGTGTGTTTTGTAGTTTTCTGATTTTTCCGCAGTGAGTTTAATTATTTTGTTTGTTTATAGAGATAATAGAAAATATACTTAAAAAAAGACTTGATATGGCCTTTGTTTTCCTACCTTCTTTTTTTCTAGTCCGTTTAACAAATCCAACGTTCGCGAATGAGAATTCTTTTAAACTTGTTTGAACTCGTTCAGTGCTAGTTTGTTTAATAATTGAGTCGAGTTCGAATAGAAAATTAGGTTTATTTAATAATTGATCGAATACGAGTATTTTTATAAATATTACTGAACGTTTACTAACATACTTACATACATACATATATATAAATATGAAAATGACTATACAGGATTTATAAAAAACTAAATATAAAAAATATTTGTGAAATTTTTTAAATTTAAAATAAAAAATCGAAATGATGTGTTCTCAACCCGTGCCCTATTCAATTTATTAATTATTATGATTATTGATTAATATTACATTTTAATTTTTAGATTAAATTCGTTAATAATTATATTTACATACTTATAAAGATTCAAAAGATGTCACATTTTCAATCCGTTTCTAATCTATATTAATTAATTATTATATCATTTTATATTTTTATGTTTACATTAATTTTGTTAGTAATTATAGTTACATACTTTGAAAAATCCAAAAGGTGTCATACTCTCAAACCTTCTCACATTGTGTCATTGTCTAATAAATATTAATTAATTATTATTATATAATTTTATTTTCTTATATTTAGATTGAGTTCATTACTAACTTCTCGCATTGTGTCATTGTCTAATAAATATTAATTAATTATTATTATATAATTTAATTTTGTTATATTTATATTGAGCTCATTACTAATATTTAGTTGCACACTCCAATTATTTCAAATATAACATAATTTACCTATACAAAATATTTAAAATTTCAAAATTTTAAATTATTTCAACTTTTATTGTAAATACAATTTATTTAATTATTTTCACAAATAAGTTCTTTTATTACCCATAAGCAACCGAAGTACCAAAGATTTTTATTATCCAAGCGAAGTATACGAATCTGACACATAGATTAGGAGGATTTTGCATTGATATATACTTGTCTAACACACGTGTATTGCACGGGACTTATCAAAAGATAAATATAAAATATTTGTGATAATTATTGAATTTGAAATCTAAAATAAAAAATTAAAAGAATGTATTCTCAACCCGTGCCTTGTACATGTCTAATCTATTTTTTAATTATTACAAATATTAAATAAATTTGTATTTGATGTTTAAATTAAATTTATTAATCATCTTAGTTACATGCTTATAAAAATTCAAAAGGCGTCACATTTTAAACCCATGTCTAATATCTATTTTATTAATTATTATAATTAAATTATTTTATATATTAATGTTTAGAATAAATTCGTTAATAATTTTTAGTTACATACTTAGAGATATTCAAAAGATGTCATACTCTCAACCCGTGTCGCATTGTACTGGTGTCTAATTAATATATATTACTTATTAGTATATAATTTAATATTTTTATGTTTATATTGAATACATTACTAATATTTAGTTACATACTTAGATTATTGTAAATAACTCATATTTTACCTGTATAGAATATTTGATACTCCAAAAGAAAATTATATAAAAATTATATTATCAATAAAACTTATTTAATTATTTTCATAATAAATATTATTTTAATTAAAATTATTTCATATATATATATTTTTAATTAAAATAACTAATTTAGATCTTATCTACTAATTATATGTAATTTATTTCTATTTTATATTAGGAGAATCATAGGAAAGTATTGAATAAGTAAAATATAATAAAAAAAACTAAATTAGGTAAGATACAATAAAAAGAAAATATTAAATTAGGTAAATATTAGGCTCGGATGACACATAAGCAAAACGAAGCATCAGAATTTTTTATTTATCAAACGAAACATACGAAGCAGACACATAGGTTAGGAGAATTTTGCATTAATATATAGGGGTGATATGAAAATGACTACGGCGCCGTGAAGGCACCATACCTCCCAACCCCCCTACATTTACATCCCTTGATCTTACCATTATTCATAACCAACTTTGGATCTAATGGTTTTGATTAAGTGGGGAATGGTACTTTCAAGGCACCGTAGANATATATATGTATATATATGTGTGTGTGTGTGTGTTTAGGGGTGGGTTCAAATAAAAATCATGTCCTTATTTGCGAACCTGCGAACTATTTTTTTTATTATATATCAGCAGTGCTTTAATTATACAATCACAGTGCTTTATTAATATTTCAGTTATATACACCAACAGTGCTTTTATTATACAATCTTAATACTTTTAATCAAATAAGGAAATACGCAAAAAGTCTGATCTATCCATTTAATTAGATCTAAGACACATAATTGACCCTATGTTCACAAATAATAACATAGTTCTCATTTGAACATAATCATATATATATATATATATATATATATATATATATATATATATATATATATATATAGAGAGAGAGAGAGAGAGAGAGAGTGAAAATTAAGATCATATGAAAACCAATTCTCTAGGTGGAAATAACGGCTATATTACATTATATGTGATGTTAATTTAAATAATGCAAAATACTATTTATATTTTTACATTGCTATTTTTTGATTTTACTATTGTTTTAATTAGCATATACATGATTCATAAAAATAGCATCACATCCTATGTAATATAGCAGGTTCTCAAGTTCCCACACAGTACATATATGTATATGTATGTATGTGTATATGTGTGTATGTATATATATATATATATATATATATATATATATATATATATTATTTATATTTATTTATATTTACTATATTTCATTTTGATTAAAAAGAAAATTTAATGAGAAAATATTGTTTGAACGAGTCGAACTCGAACTGCAAATTTAAAAAACTAATCGAACAAAGTGAACACATATTTTTACTCGAATGTTAAACGAACGAACTCGAACATTGTTCGAATAATAGTCAAACTCGAACTCGAAATCCTTAAACTCAATTCGTTAACAACACCACGCAGGGCCAGCCACTCCCTTCGGGTCAAGTTCGAACAGAGAACATATCGCTAGATTTGGCTAAATGGAATTAGGATCGGTTCAAAATCGTAATTGAATTATAGTCAACAGTTCAGAAATCAGAATCATGGTCAACGATTATGGAAACAGAATCAAAACCGAAATCAGTTTTAAAGGTTTCACTTACGATTCAGGCTTTAAAAAACTGTGAAATTGGGGTACATGAACCGTAACCGTAACTGGTTCCTTAATTTTCTTTGGTTTATATATATATATATATATTATAATGTATTATATTTATAAATAATTCTATATGTTGGTGGTCAGACTGACCTGGAAGACCACATGAGAATAACAATACCGTATGGTCGGGTCCGGGTCAAGATACGGGTTGAGAAAGCGAAGAGAAAGGAATCAAACAAGATGTCCCGACCCCGGAAAGGCGAAGATAAAATGTCGAACCATCCAGTACGCGCAAGGATGAGTCTTCGCCCAACGAATGATCGGTCAACACACCTAGGCTGCCGCACACCTAAAACCTAGACTGCCGAGCCACTACATCATGAATGACTGGTCCACACCTAGGCTGCCGCACCCCTAACACCTAGGCCGCCGAGCCTAATACATCGACCATGACTCACCACGGGCGCCGACCAAGACAAGTGTGGCCGACCAGGTCTCGAGTCACTAGCATGTACTTGCACCTCTCGCCATCATTGAGTCGGCCGACCAAAGCGCACCGTGATTGCCAACCAAGAAAAGTGTGGCCGACCAGGTCTCGAGTCACCAGCGTGTACTTGCACCTCCCGCCATCTTTGAGTCGACCGACCAAGGCGCACCATGATGGCCTACCAGGACACGTGTGTCCAACCAAGTCTCGAGTCACAAGCGTGCACTTGCACCTCTCGCCATCTTTGAGTTGGACGACCAGATCCCGAGTTACCAGCGTGCACTTTTACCTCATCATCATTAAGTTGTCCAACCACGGCGCACCATGATGGCCGATCAGAACATGGGTGGTCAAACGAGTCACCAGCGTGGGTCGCCAACTAAAGCGCATGATGGCCGACAAGGGTTTGAAGTTACAACCGCATAGTAGCACAACCTCTTGTAAAGTACGAGCCAGGCGACCAGGATGTGTGGTGGCCAAATAGAATTCTAAAGGCTGATTGACATGTACACCTCAGTATATCACCAACGAAGCTCGACAGGGTCATCTCGGCCAGGTGCTCGTGGAGTGATCGAGTCCAACCCATCACACGCCGCCATTTAGTGTTAGGCGCATAAGGAAATAATGACTCAGCCAAGCTTATCTGACAGCAAGGTAAAATTCGCTCAGCGTCGACTCTAGATGAAAACGGTTGAAAAGTGGCGAAAGAGTAATCAGAGTTAATATCTTGATTATCTTTGGGTCAGAAAGAGCTAGCAGCCAATGAAGTAGCAACACGTTTCTCATTAGGGTTAGGGTTTTTGTTAACTTTTCCCGAAAGTAAGTTGGTGACCACTAAGGTGGTGACATGTGTCCTATTAGGATTTTAAGGGAAAACTATTAATAGCCTCTCCAAGAGAGAGAGAGAGAAGAAATCTCAAATTTTCTAGAGAGAAGCATTTAAGAGATTTAGAGAGAGAAAACTTGTGATCAAGAAATCAACACTTGTAAAAGGATCCGGTTAAGGTCGATCCGACCTGAGTTTTAGAAATAGATGTTATGCACTTTTTTCTACCTGTTTTTATTATTTCTTTTTGTTGATCTCCTTGTTTTCAATATTAAGTTTGCTTAAGATACTTTTAGCTTAAACAAAATGGCGCTAGAGGACAAAGCGCGCTAGAAAAGACTCGTGTCGGTACAATGAGGCTAACCGTCAGGTCTTGAGGGCGATCCTGGAGCGTTACATATATAAGTTACGAAAATGTATACTTTTAATAAATTACAATATAATCTAAATATTTTCTCAGGAATTACTAACAAACATAATCTAAACATGTAAGTAATTCTTATTTGGCAAAGAATATCTCATGTTGTGTTTGGCACAACACAACTCATGATAAATGATAATGATATTAGTTCGAAACACCGTTAGGATTATATTAATGATTTTAATTATATTATAATTTAATATCACAAATAAATTAGTATTTTAATCTTTAACTTTGGATACCTATCTCATAACCACCATCACACATTCCTAATATTAAATTTTATAAAATAAGAAATTTATATTCATGAATAAATTTTCTCTTTCTTTTAAACCTACATAACTTATCATGAATCTATTTTTTTTACCTCAATAAAAAAGTTAATACTTCTCATAATATTCTCATAATGTAATAAATTCCAAATAATGATTTGGTTAATTAAAAAAACCGCAAAAATGAAAACAAAAATATGTAATGTAATATTATAATACTAAATAAACATCAAAACTTGAAATCAGCAAAGAGAAATAATAAACTATTTTCTAAAGTTTATATAATTATTTAATAAATTTTAAAAATAAATAACTCAAAAATATCATAGAATAATAATATAATTTCTTAAAATATTATAAATCAAGTTAAATAAATATAGAAGAATAATTCTATAATTATTCTATAAAAATATAATAAAGTGTTATAAATAATTATTTCATAAATCTTTTAAAAAATGTTATAGAAAAAACATAAATAAAAATATCACAAAAAGGGTATTAAAGAAATATGGTGTTGGGCCAAGAAATTCATTGGGAACTTTTGTAGACAAAATTTAAAATATTATAATATAATACTAATTAAATCTCCAAACTTGAAATCAGAAAACTTATACCATAAACTATTATATAAACTCATTATAATTCAATAAAATTTTAAAATAAAAAAATTATATAATAATAATACAAGTCGTTAAGAAATTGTAAAGTAAGTTAAACAAATATAGAAAAAGAATTATATAAGTATTCTATAATATTATTAGTCTATAAAAATATATTAAATTGTGATTATCTTCTAAATAATTATTTCATATATATGAAAAAAAAATTATAAAATATTATACAATAAAATTAACAAAAAATAAATATAATATTCAGAAAAATAATGTTTTGGGACAAAAAATTAATTGAGGACTTTTGTAAATAAATTATAAAATGTTATAATATATTACTAAATAAATATCAAAACATGAAATGTGAGAAATTATATAATGAACTACTATTTGAATATGTATAATTAATTAGTTAATTTAAACAATAAAAAATTATAAATATATAAAATAATAATATAAGTCATTAAAAATTATAAAGTAAGTTAAATAATTATTTAATCATATTTAATTAATTAAAATGTTAGAAAATGAAAAAAAAATGACAGAATGATAAAATATTATAAAATAAAATTAAAATTTGATAATATAATAAAGCGTGATTAACTTCAAATAACTCTAAGTTTTTATATTTTAATTATGAAATTTTATAATTACTTATTTGTTTTTTTATATTTAAATAATTCCTTAGAAATTTTTAATATTTTTCCCACTAATTTAATAAATTTTAAATATTTTTTTGATTTGATGATTTGTTAGTCTTAAAGTTTATAGAATAATTATTTATAATTTAACTATGGGTTTATATATTTTGCTTATCTGAATTACATTAGTATTATATAGTATTTATTTATTTATTTTTATTTTTTATATAATTACTAAGAATTTATTTATAGATTTATTTTTAACTAATTTATAATTTTTGGGACTTGTCTGTTTGTTTTATATTAGGTTATTTGTGAAAAGTTTAATAAAATTGATTTTTAGAGTTTCAAATAATATAAATAAGTTATGAAAATTTATAATTTTAAAAAAGTTACAATCTAGTCTTAATATTCACTTAAAAATTACTAACAAAGGTTATCTAAACTTGTAAATAAATTTTATTTGGCAAGGTATACCCCACGTTGTGCACCATACAACACATCTCCTGTTAAATAGTGGACAATTGGTAGGATATATACAAACCATAATGGTAGTAGTGCGAAACACTAGTAGGATATTAATATTATAATTTAATATCACTAATAATTAGTATTTTAATTTTGAAATATTTATATTGGTACGGGGCACCAATATGTTACGACACAAGTTGAGAAATACGACATATTCTTTTTGAGTTACTAGTGCTTCTATATATTTTTATGCGTGTAACTATCAAAAAGCTTTAAAAGGTGTCCTTTTATAATTTTTGTGTAACTTACGGGTCAGCTCTATGTCAAAATCGAGAGTTAAAGAGTCAGAAATGGTTGAGATTTCTTTGTGCGACGAGAACGATATCATTTATATTAAGAAATAAATATTTATCAAGTTGGTAATTCATTTCTCAAAATCCGCATAACACGCGGATCTCAGACTTTTTTTTTTTGTGTGTGTGTGTGTGTATTATTCAAATCAAACACGTGTATTCATATTCATAAATAAGTTGAATTGAGATTTATATTCATACTCGAATTCGGTTCATACCCAGAGAGCATCTCGAGTCAATTACTAGGTTGGTTCAAAAACCAATAGTCATAATAAAATCATCCATATGATAATTCTTTAATTGAGTTTCGGTTAAAAAAGTTCTCAATTTATTTCGTAATCCGACATTAGAATACTTTTTTTTATAATTCATTTTGTAAATCATAATGAAACTGTAAATAACTATTTATAAGCTTGATAATGATAAAACTAATCATATTATTCTAAAATAATATTAAATGTAGAAATATATAAATAACATAAAATTATTTTCATGCTCATTTTTTGTGCATTGCATTTTGATGTTTGTCTTTTATTTTTCTCATTAAAACTAAATATAGAAATATATAAATAAAATAAATTTGTATTGAGATTGAAATTAAAATTATATATATTATCTTAAATTAAGTGTAATACATTAATTATATTTATTCTTTTAATTTTATTTTTTAAATTAAAATAATTTTCTATATTGATATATAATATTCTAAGAAGCAAGGCGTGAGATTACATGACACAAGACGTACAAACACGGGGACCGGACACGCTTATTTCAAGACATGTTTCTAAAATAAATATTTTTTTAATATTTTGATTATTGTATATGATAAATTGCACTACTTTTATTACCTAATAACAATATATAATAATTAAAAATCATATGATATTAATTCCCAATATATTATTGGTCATAAATCGCCCTCTCTTGGGATCGCTCAATATTTCAAATAGATAATGAGCTCTAATTAATTAGTCAAAATATGAAGAAGAATGAATTAGATTACAAAAAAAAATCTAACCATGAAGTAATTAAAATAATAAACGCATGTAATCAGATTAACCCAACAACAAAACCACAAATCATATATCTATGATTACACGAAAATCACATTCCAAACCCGGATACGAAGAATAAAACCAAAATAAGTAAATGAATTACGAACAAAACTAACAAAGAGATAAAATAATTCTAAAAAAATAGATCTAAGGAGATATAAGAATATAGACAAATGATCCCAGTCAAGAATCCGCAAGCTATAATATTTTTATAATTTTAATACCAAGGCATATTGATTGATAGATCAATCATTCATTCAGAGTTTTGTGGATAAAAAATGAACAATCAAAATACAACAAAGATTAGATTTTTAATACAAAAGGCTTCTCAGAGCTTAAAAAGAGATAAAATAATATGTCAAAAAAATTGAATACATACATCCGAAAGGAATTGATTTTGTATAAGAGCATATTTAATGTTCATGATATAAATCAATCAAATATCCATATAAATTCCATATACATGAGCTTCCAGAAATAAAATATTTGATCAGTTTTTTTTTAAATACAACCCTGAAAAGATTAGATATAAGAACAAATATCCGTAAAAAATGAAATCCTACATCCGAAAGGAACTTATTGGAAAAAGACAGTCGAATACAACAATCTAAGAAAAACAAAACAACAAATATAAATCGAAGTCAAAAACAAAAACAGAAGATCATTCAGAGTTTTATGCAAAAAAAAGAAAGAAAAAAAAACCCAACAATCCGAAACAACAAAAATGTATTCTTGATCC
>BMAC01000922.1:238817-267736 GCA_014905375.1 Phtheirospermum japonicum | reverse complement strand
CATGCAATATGTATCTTAAATTGTAGATCTTGAGAATGTGATTAATTTGATATATATTTCATTCAAAACGAATAAAATTTGAAAAAGTTATGGTTTGTTGAAGATTTGAGTTTTATTTCAAAATTTTGAATTTGCAGTTTATAGACGAAATTTGCGATGCTTTTTGTATACAATCGTAGTGTTTTTTTTCCTAATCTATTGTGCTTTCCAAAAAACAATGTAGTGCTCTTTGTAAACGTTGATATATGTCCAAAATACCATTTTTAATTAAATTAATGCATTTTTTTACATTATTACCATGCTGACATGTCATGATCTCAACCATCAAAATTATCCAATCTAATGGTCAAGATGAGTCCCTAGGTTCACATATAATGACGGGTTCTCATTTGAACCCAACCGACGTATTTGTGTATCCGTATCGTATCGTACCAGTGTCCCGTACCCGTATCAGTGCTTCATAGGTAATGGTCTATTGGCAGAAATTTATGGATTATGCTAAGAAATCTCATCTTCAAGATGATAGTTTGTTGGGTATAGTCGACCGTCGATGACGCATGGTTGATCGGGTTATTTGAGCGCAGCAGATCACAATGGGGCAGTTTTGTCCTTTTTATTTTTCCGATCTTGTTCAGGGCCCGGACAGCAATTTGCTACTGTCCGTAATTAGCCCAGCGTCGAACCTTGTCGCCTTCGGCCCGCAGCAACCGCTCCTCCGTAAAGCAGCCTGGTTCAACAACTGACCCAGCGGCTCGGCCCGAACAAGCCCGCGCAACCCTGAAACACAGAAATAACAATAAGGGGAAAAACCGAACAATGGAATGTAACAATCTCAGATAATCAAACAATACACAAAGAAACGATAAAACGAGAAACGATACCGCCTTTAATCGTCGATTCACCGAGAACCAACAAGAACCAATCTTCCGCCGTCGTCTGTAGATCCGATCGGCAGCCCCGAGGTATAGATCGAATACGATCCGGCTCAGATCTCCAATAACACGGCCCCCTTCTTTTACACAGCAGTAAATGCGGCGCCCGGAAACCCAAAACCAATGCCGGCAGCAACTAGCACCCCCTCGGACGACGACCCAAGGCGGCGCACCGGAACCCCGTTGACCCGAACCCCAGCACCACTCTCACACGAACCTCACTCTCAAGATGATCACGTTATCTCCACTAGCAGGTTTCGATTTTCCAGCAAGGAGGGAAAAAACGAGAAGGGTGAAGACCAAAGATCGAGAGAGAGAAGGATAGCAGCCGAAAAGAGAGAGAGCGCAAAAAGGTTGAAGTGAGCTAGGGTTTCGGGTGAGGGGATATAAGGGGGTGATGAGTGGCCCAGATTCAATACCTAAAATGGGCGGCCGAGATTAAAACACAAGGCAGATCCGGATCGCCTGACCCGGTTGAATTGGGTCGAGGCCTTGGGCTGCCAGCTGATGGGCTGCAGTAATGGGCCGGGCATATAAATTAATTCAGGGACTAACTTGGGCCATAATTATAACACAGTTCATGATGTTCACCTCTGCTATTGCTATTGCTATTGTCCCTCAACACGAGCCTGTCTCAAGCTCAAGCGCTTCCTCAGGATGTGAACTTCCTGTCCAAGCAGATATTTTGCCCTATTTTCTATGATCTCTCGATACATTAAAAGACTGCAACCCTATTACTTAAATAGATAAATAACCCTAACTCTGATCCTAACCCTACGGTCCCATAGCCCACTAATTATTTAAATAAGAATAAATAAAACATAACTAAATATATTATAAAAAAATCGATCTCTATCACACAACATATAGAAAGTATTCTTTATGTTGTATTTATTTTATCGAGTGTTTGTATGCTTTGTAACAAGCAGTCGCGGATCCAAAATTTTAAATTTGGGAATACAATGTATAATTAATAAATATTATTTATACTAAAAGTTACAACCCAATGCAAAATAAAATTACAATTATAATTCATTCGATCGATAAAAAATACTAATAACTAATAGAACTAAATAATTAACACAAATTAAACTACTAATAATTATTTTTAAAGAAAAAATATGCTTAGTAACCGATCAAATAAGCGTAATAAGTGTTTTGTGAGAGGGTGTTTTTCAAAACTTATAAGATCCAAAAAATATCTCATAAGTTTAAGAATTTATAAACACTTTAAAAAAGACTTTAGAGATCTTATAAGCTCCTCAAAATAAATTCATTAACTAAAAAAGCTTATAAGCACTATGTTTTTATCATTCAAAAGATAAAAACACCCTTAACAATTTTTATAGTAATCCAAATTATCCGACATATAATTCCTTAAATTTCGAATATCTATTCATCAATCGTACAAAAAAAATTCTTGGATTCCCACTTGTAATAGGCAAAATAAAGTTTCTCTCTTTTTTTTTTTTTTAAATTTAGTAGTGTTAATTTGCAATTACATTAAAAAATGGGGTACAATTTTATTTTTAATACTATACAATTATGATAATTTCTCAATTTGGGGTACAGTGGTACCTATGTACCAATGTGGATCCGCCACTGGTAACAAGTTATTAGATGCGGTAATGCCTGAATGGAAGTCTTATCTATATTGTTGGCTACCACTAGAATAATAACAAAATTAAATAAATAAAAAGCTTGGGTTGGGTAGTCTGAATATTATATAATGATCTATAGCTTAGGGGATTTGAATTTGGTTTTATTTGTATACCCATGGATCATGTGCCTCAAGACATGAGATAATTTAAAGTGAGGTGATCACACATTTTCTAGAGAGCACTTATTGTCAACTCTTGCTTCCACCACCCAATTCTCTTTATGTTGGATAATTTTTTTTTTTATTCATTATTGTTTTTAAAATTGGCCTTCAAATAAACCCACTCACGCACACAAGGGTATCCCTGACCTCAACCCAATGAGGGGAGGTTGATACGACTTGAGCTAAGCTCTTGTGATTATGTCGGATATGATTTTTATGTCATTTGGTTTAATTTATACAACTGAGATAATCCAAAAATGCTCAGTTAGACAAACACCTTTATCGTGTTCTACCTGTACCCTTCTAATGATTTAATTCACATAACAGTGCATTTTTGTCTTGGAAATAAATGTAAATAATATGCTGACAAAGTTAATTATACAATCATGGGAACAAAAATTAGGAGACAAAGATACAACATATCTAATCACTGCAAAGGAAAAAAATAAGAAAAGGAAAATTGTGCAACCATGTTACTTGAAAATTTAGTGATACGACCAAAACATGCCGCATACATTACTTACAGTGAATCATAGTCCGGAAAATTAAGCCATTCATCTATGTTGACATTAGTTGTGTCTGTTTCCGTGTCTGTTGTGTTGCCCCTGAAGTTGTTACATGACGAACGATTTGATGTGGAGACGTCAAAGTCAGTCCGGATATCTCGAGTCAAAGATTTCATATGCCAAGTAGGCTGTACCAAACTATTGTTATATAAGTCAGATGCAAGTCCACTGTTGGCCTGATTATAAGCTCGCCGGGACTCGATATGTCCGGTGATTCTTTGATGAAAATCTTGTTGTGATGACACGGACTGAATATTCCATTCTTGCTAAATTCCCATGTTGGCACCACCATTACTGAAGCGATTTCCAGCATTGACATGATTAATAACTTCTGGGTTGATCAATGATTGTATAGCGTCCAAACAAGTGAACTTATCATCGAAATAATATGATGAGTTCTGTGTAGATCCCGTTTTGGAGGGTTGTTTGGGCAATTGGACAATTGGTAGTGGGGGTTGACATCTTGGATTGCCTTGTCGTTTGCTTGCCACTCCTAGATTTATCCCCCAAGGGGATATTTCTTAAGTTTCTGTCAGCAGTCCATTGACGTTTGCAAGTCTTGCAATAGTATGGAGGTTGTGCTGAGGGTATTATTGTTGAATTAACGAAATTGAGTACCTAGAGAGTTACAACGTGGGCATTTGAAAGGGGTTGGTGGTTGGTCTTGTTGATGGGGCTCTCCTCTGGCTTGCTCCATTTTTCTCTCTGTGTTTTCTCTGTGATTTTCTATTATGTATTCTCAGTTCTGTGTATTGTAATCAGTGAGCTTATTCTTTTATACTCAGAAAAGGCAACACTTTCTGTTAAGTGTCGAAACTTGCAGTAATTAGATTTGTTGTGATCTCGAGTTTAATAAATTGTAAATTTGAATAATAAGATCTCTTGGATGCGTAGGGATAAAAAGTCCAACGGACTCGTTTGTTTTACGCAATATAATGGGAAAATGTAATTACGCGGATGTGGATGCATTAAAAGCACACTGGTGTTACGGTAATCTGGCTTCACATTACAGATGAGTATGAGAATTAATTTAATACAATTAGCAAATTCAATTTTCACTTGTGCTGCGTAGTTCCCCTTTTGTAGAAAGAGCCATGTGAATTGAAGTGCCAAACCTTTCACCCCGAGTGCACTTAAATCTCATGACATTTGCTAGTTGTTTTTATTCAATTCCAATGCTTTAGAGAAAATCTTCACACTGCAAACTCATAGATTGAACCCTGTGAATTTAAATGCCAAACGACTTAAACCTCATAAATCATTAATCTTTAGTAATAGCCAACCTCTTTTTATGGTGAAATTTTCTTTTATGTCGTTAAAAAGGATCTTAATTTGATTGCTTATTTTCATATGTTTTTCTATTTATTAGCTAATATTGCATGTTAAGCATCAGTCAGATTTTAAAGCAACTAAATAGAGAGCTCATTGTCACGGGCTCGCCCTCTTGGCCGGGGTGACACAGCGGAACATGCCTGTGCGGCGTCGAGACGGTCGATTTGGTCGACTCGATTATGAGTTGCACCATCTCGGCCAGCTTATTAACCTGTAGAAAAACTCAAGGAAGAACAAGGGAATATGCGAGAGTGAACAAGAGTTCGAGAATAATATTTGTATTAAACTCCGGGAACTCGTTGATAACAATTACAATAGGATGAGGGCCTATTTATACTAACACTACGACGCTTAGGGTTAGGGTTTACCCCTTCTCCAAGCTACCAACTTTCCTAACCAAACTAAGATACATAAACCCCTAGGAGAATCGGCCCACAAACACGCGTGGGGAAACCGACTTCTTCGGAGACCTAACCGACCTAAAACTCGAAAACTCAATACAAGGAAACTCCTTAGCTAGGGAAGCTTCCTCTGGGCAGTGGGCCGCTGGCTCGGCCGATTAAGCCCAGCTTCTAGATCATTCGGCGCTCAATGGGCTCGGCCCATGGCACCGGGCTTGGCTTGGTCAATCGCCGACATCTTCGCCGGCCTTCCCGACAACTTCGGCGTGCCCCGCGTCCAGGCCCATGTTGTAGCCCAGGCGCTTGATTCGCCGACTAACACCCTCGAGTGCCTTGGCCCGCCGATCATACCTTCTGCGCCATCTTCCGCGTAGAGGTTCCCGTGCGACGTTCCTATCGGCCCACTCGTACAACTCCCGCAGCTTGAGATTGATCTCGTCTAACCTCGCATCCATCGAGGTTACTTGGCTGCTGATGTTGAGGATCTCTCGTCGGAGAACCTCGCTCCCGCTCGGCGCAAATTTATTTTTATTATTTATGTCCGATTTTGAAATTAAATCCACATTCATCATTTTTCTCAAAGTATTAAAATTAGCATAACCTAATATTTCATGCCAAACATTTGGATTTTCTACACAATAATATAAAGAAGGCGAATTATTAATAACATCATTACTAGAATTATCAAAATCAATACTCAATTTGAAAGACCTTCACTAATATAGCCTCTATCAACAAAAGAACCATTTTTCGTAAATACTACTTTATTCGACTCCATTATAATTCGATAACCAATTCTAACAATCAAAGAAGCACTAACTAAATTTTTCTTAATATTTGGAACAAATTGAACTCCATCTAAAGACATTATTCTTCCTGAAATAAGTTTAAGATTTATTATTCCTTCCCCAAGCACATTAGCTAAACTACCATTACCCATAGTCACTGTTTTATTATAACATTCTTGATAAAAAGAAAAAAGAGATTTATTAGCACAAACATGCGTATTGGCTCCCGAATCTATCCACCAATCATTTGTTTGAAATATTATATTAATTTTGGGGGCATATGAAATATACCTCTCGTTATTACTATTCGAAGCATTGCCAAAAGAAATCATATTTACTTGATGAGTGAAATCATCATTCTTTTTTAAAACTTTATTAAGTTACTTATTGTCACTTGTAGCACATTTTAGAGTCTCTCTATGTTTTTCTTCAATTTTAAGTGACATAATCAAATTTTTAAATGAAAAATCTTGAGTTTTTTGTTTAATGCTTCTATCAAAATCTATCCATGAAGGTGGTATTTTTATAATTAAACTAGCAACAAAAAACTTTTCTTCAAACCCAATGCCTTTCATCTTCATTTCATGAATAATATTTTCAAATTCATGCACTTGAGAAATAATAAAAATTCCATCACACATAGTAAAATTAAGAAACTTCTCAAACTTGTTACTATTTAACTCAATATTAGACATGATGCAAACAACACAAAATTTAAGAAATATAAAATCACAAATAAATCAATATAATTATTCTTATTTTTATTTATTTATTTAATTTTTTTTTATCTTTTATCTTAGATTGTTGGAAAATATTGCTGCAAATAACAAAACCAATCAAATAGCAAATAAACAATTAAATAATTAAATAACAATGTTTAGGGTAAGAAGGAAAAGAGTCTGGATTGAGGCGCGCAAATACGTTGTTCTAAGAAGAGATACGCCCTCTCCACATAGATCCTGACGGCGTTCTTTTCCCAAGATACAACAATCCCAAAAGAAGTTTTGGTAGTGGCAAGAACTCCTTTAAAACGAACCGATCATCATCCACATTTTTAGAGAATTCCAGCGAGGGTTTCATTAGATATCTTACAACTAGAATCTCTCTTTTTTCCGCTCCAGTATGTAAATATGTAAATATGTTCTTTATATAAAAGAGGTGAGTATAATACTTTATTTTGTAGAAATGAAATGAAGAATGCTTGAAAGCTTGTATGGAATTTTATGAAGATAAAGAGCAATTATGTTAGTAAGAAAGGAGTTTGTGTAATTGATAAGAAGTGTCTATTCTTGAAAATGAGTCACTGGTGTATATAGGAGAAATTCTAAAGGTTTTAAAATTATAATATTAAAAGCTATTAAAAGTCATTGGTATGAAATCAATTTCATTTAACCATTTGACTACACAAATATGCATGCTTGTATTTCAAAGTCATTTTGAATCAATTCAAAATATGTAACCTCCACACATAAATTTGTAATTCAAGATTAGTAACCCCCACAATAAATCAAAATTAGACTTATGGGGTTATAATATATTTGAATAAATTATATTTTTAAAATTAAATTAAAATATTTCAAGACAAACATCCATCATTGGGGAAATTGCATTTCATATGGCCAGTAATTCAGCTGGAACGCTTAAAGATACATTCGGTGAGTGTCTTAATGTTACTTACTCGAGGCAAAAATATTTTTTTGTTACGGTAAGTGAACACTCTTTGACATAAAGTTTGATTTTTTGTCACACTTGAAAATTAGTCCACTAAGTGGACTAAATGATGATTTTTGGTTCACTGACCGCCTAGAGTAGGCCATCTTTATCGGAAGATGACGTGGCTACTTACAATAAAAAAGGAAAAAAAACTTTTTACCCCTCAGACTATTTCGATTTTCACAGTTTACCATACGAACTTTTTTTTGGGACAAACCACCATCTGAACTATGCATTTTTTGCAATTTACCCCCCGAAATCAAAATTTTGGTGGTTTTGGATACCAAATTCGGTTTGTTAAGGTTTTTTTGGTAACTTCACTCCTATTTCTAATTCTCCCCCATTTCTCCGCCCTAATCTACCATTTCTACAATGATAACGGTACGACGGTTCTTTAAGCCGCGAAATATCGTTGCTGATCTTCTTCGCCATGGAGAGGAGGTCCTTCGTGCCGTTATCATTGTAGAAATGGTAGATTAGGGCGGAGATAGGGGATGATTTGAAATAAGGAGTGAAGTTACCAAAAAAATCCTTAACAAACCGGATTTGGTATCCAAAACCACCAAAATTCTGACTTAAGGGGGTAAGTTGCAAAAAACGCATAGTTCAGATGGTGGTTTGTCCCAAAAAAAATTCGTATGGTAAACTGTGAAAATTGAAATAGTCTGGGGCTGTCTCTTATACACATCTAGATGTGTATAAGAGACAGATCTTTACCGGAAAAATCGAAAATTGAAGGTCACTGGACCAAAAATCAGCATTTAGTCCACTTAGTAGACTAATTTTCAAGTGTGATCTAAAACCGGACTAAAAGTCAAAGAGTGATCACTTACCAAACTAAAAAAATAATTGTAGATTTTTGGCGAGTAAGTGTAATTAGGAGGTAATTGTCCATATAGGTAAAAATAAAAATGAAAGGTCTGGGAGAAAAAAAATTCCTATTTATTTTTATTTTTAATTTTAGATTGTAGGTTTTTATTTTATTCTATTGATTATTTATATCTTGTAGGTTTTTATTCTATTGCATATTTATCAAAATGTTCAAACACATGAGTTTTGTTCGAGAAACCAGAGACGAACACCCTTATTTTGCATTTATTTTTTACCTTTTACCACCTAAATCCGTCACTTACCTTTCACCACCCACCAACGTTTTTTCTTCTTCCTGTTTGGCGGTGGCACAATGACGACAAATATGGCGGTGGCGACTAGGGGTGTAATCGAGTCGAGTCGAACCAAACACTGTCAGGCTCGAGCTCGACTGCAAAACTCAAAGCTCGAGCTCGAACGAGCTCAATCTTCTCAAGCTCGAACTCGGCTATTTTGAAAACTCGACAAGTTCGGGCTCGATTCGATTTACACAATATTAATAAAAAAACTTAAAAAGTATAAAATAAAATACTTAATATTAGTTTTTATTATATATTTAGGGTGTATATATAAAGAGTATAATAAGGATAAAATAGTAATCTAGTAAACCTCGATTAGGTTCACGAGCCTATCGAATCAAGTATTACTGATCTCGAGTTCGAGCTCGATACATAATCGAGTAGCTCGAGCTCGACTCGATTAAACTCGAGTCGATTTCGAGCTTTTATCGAGTCGATCCCGAATAACTCACGAGCCGTCTCGGCTCACTTACACCCCTAGTGGCGACGACAGTGTGATGGGTAGGGCTAATGGAAAAGTTGGAGTGGTGGTGGAGGGTTGGAGGAGATGATATATTTTGGGTATTTATATTTGTGGGATAATTGTGATATTTTTGTTGAATTTTTTTATGAGGTGAACTCGTAAATAAATGGGGTGCGTATATTCGCTCTCTAAAACAAATTAAATGTAAATAACTAAACTTTTATATATTATGAAATAATTTTTTGCAAATTACATTATACGTCTAATTATAGTTTAACTTATTATCATCACACATATATACCAATAGTTTTAAACTCACTAAAAATATTTTTTTAGTTTGGTAAGTGACCACTCTTTGACTTTTAGTTGGGTTGTGGATCACATTTGAAAATAAGTCCACTAAGTGGACAAAATGCTGATTTTTGGTCCAGTGACCTTCAGTTTTCGATTTTCGATTTTTTTTTTTTGTAAGTGGCCACGTCAGCTTCTAGTAAAGATGACCTGCTCTAGGCGGTCAGTGGACCAAAAATCAGCATTTAGTACACTTAGTGAACTAATTTTCAAGCGTGACTAAATACCGACTAAATATCAAAGAGTGATCACTTATCGAACTAAAAAAATATTTTTGCCCTTACTCGATGAGTGAACACATAGGTGCGGCGTCCAAACATTGGAGTCAATACAAGTATTATGAGGCAGCAACAGAGCTCGAACTCGCTGAAAATTACTTTGTTGAATTTTGCACGATTGAGCTTCATGTGTACATGGGATCTTTTCCACCGGCATTATCAACTCAACTGACAAATATGAATATATTTCTCTTAGATGGGTCACAAGTTTTGAAACTTGTGTTGGGACGTAGAAAGTAGTCTTTCGGTGAAACGTAATCCCTTTTTTTTCTCAATCCCTTTTTCCCTTTTTTGGCTTTGTTTTTTTAATTTTTATTTTCACGAGTTCTTAGTTTTTTTGTTTTGACGTTTTATGGTTCTTAGGATTGTTTTAAGGGTTTTGGTTTATTTAGTTATTGTAACGGTTTTCTTTCCCCATTTTGGCTTCAGTTCTTAGGTATCAATTTGCACTTATGTTCAAATTTCGATATATTTGAATATGCTTCATTTATTTGTTTTCCTAACTGCGCAGCACCTTGGTTAATTCGCTTTGTAAAATAAACACGTCGATAATTGAAAAGAATGCATGTTTTGGTTTTATTGCAATTTTTCTAATTTAAAAAACAAAAGAAGGCTGAAGTGCTTTTTAATTTAAAAATCTAAAACCAATTTGAGATTATATTTTTCTTAAAAAAAGACCAATTTGTCAATCCGGCAATGGAGTTTTTTATGGTTCTAAGGATTGTTTTAATGTGTTTTTTTTTTTTCATTTATTAATTTAGTTCTAGTTAGATTTAAATGTTAGATAATAAAATCATCTTAGCGAAAATCATCGCTATAAGCGAGAAACCATCATATTAAATTATTAAGAATCATAAGTTAGTTTACAGAAGTGTACCTGAATCCATAAGCGATTGAATTTGGGGTTTGATTTTTTAGGGCAATACGTATCCAATCCTTTTAGAGAATTATTAAACTTTTTCTCTATATGTTCTCTTCTATGATGGGATGCAGAATAGAATGATATAATGATTATCTTGATACGTATGATTTAGAGACCATAACCCCTATATACTTGATTTATTAGGGTTTACCTATTTATCCCATTATTAAAATAGATAGTCCATTGAGTATCTACACATTAAAGGCTCACACACTAGTGCAAAAAATGCGATTAGAGGCGGTTATGAACCGCCTCTTATAGCAGCGATGCTTAAAGTAAAAAAATCGGGCGGTTATTTTTGGCAGCGCTTCTTAAATAAGAAGCGCTGCCAATAATAGTCTTGGCAGCGCTTCCCGGTTTCTGTTTTAGGCAGCGATTCTTAGTTAAAAAGCGCTGCCAATAATAGTTTTGGCAGCGCTTCCCGCTTTCTGTTTTAGGCAGCGATTCTTAGTTAAGAAGCGTTGACAATAATAGTTTTGGCAACACTTCTTAGATAAGAAGCGCTAACAAAAACAGAAATCGGGCAACGCTTCTTAGATAAGAAGCGCTGCCAAAAACAGAAACCGGGCAGCGCTTGCCAAAAATGTTATTGTCAGCGCCAATAATTACTGATCAATAACATCGGTTTCTGAAGGAACCGATGTCATTGACACAATGAACATTAACATCGGTTTGAAAATAACCCATCTAAATTCCAAAAAAAAAATAAAAAATTAAATGTCCATTCTATCTTTACCTATTCTCTCCCAACCTATAAATACCAAACAATTGCGATTTAATTCATATTTCATAAGAATTAAAATTAATCAATATCAAATGTTAACAAAAACATCCAATATACTTAAAAAAAATTACATTACAATTTTACAAGAAAAATATAAAAAAAAACACAATATCGAACTAATTAGGGCATTTTTCATATGAAATACCCAAAAATAATAATAAAAAAAGAAACATACTTACATTCTTGTTAAGACACGAATGGGAAAGATGTTAGGTTCGACCACAATTTGTTTTATACTATGCTTAAAACATGTTAGGTTCGTGTCGTGTTAGAATACACGGATGGGAAAGAAACGTGCCATTCAGGCGCTAGAGCTCTTGGGCCACGTAATTCGGGTAATTGCACGAGAAGGCTCTCGAGACGATATCTCTATGCATCATAACGCAACGAACATGATTCTCGTCCAATCCCAATTGGTCCAATATTTTTTGGCCCCCACAAAAGACGAAAGGCGACACAAAATGTGAAACTACACATTTGTTTTCCCTGTTTGCATAACAAATAATAATTTAATTAAATCTATTTTCATCGCAACACAAGTACTTTCCTATAGTATTAAACTGATGTTCAGTAGTACATTTTATCAATCGTCAATCACAACATAACACAGAATGAAACTTAAATAATAGACATGAAGTTTTTATAAACATATACAAAATGTGCTAACTTTTATTGCAAACATGACTAACTTCTGGTGTTCGACTACTTTTTAATTATGCAAAAAGAAAGCATTATTTCCAAAAGCATAAGTTTTCGCAAAACACTCCATGAAAACCAATATCGACAAATACCTCTAGCCGGAGCATGAATCTTATAGCTTTTGAAAGGGATTCGATGCTAAGCTGCGATATGGGGATCGGAGCGAGCCCCAGTCCCTTCTGATAGATTCTCTCTCCCCAGAAAAACTGGTCTCCAAAGAATGGCACAATTGTCGTTGGACACTGCATTTCATGCGCACATAACAATCAAAATAGTTTGACAAAAAATATTCAAAAATGAGACTTTTATCATTTCACACACATTCGCTAACCGATAGCATAAAAATAGGTAAAAAAAAAAGGAAGGGTAATATTATTTAGAGCATTATAACTTTATTTTTTTTTAAATGTCAAGAAGATTACATCGGCTTTTAGTCCCGTCGTTGTGGTTCCAGCTCCACCATGATGAACCTTAGTACCATTAAACACAATTTTTTTTTAAAAATAATATGCAATCTTTGAATAAACTCAAAGAAATAGAAATAACCTAAATAAAACGCAGCTTCAAACTCACCACAGCCGAACATTTGGAAAATAACCAGTCATGATGTATTCCCAGGGCCTACGAAAAGTACATCGTTCGACTTGTTTGTTGAGCTGTCCTGTAAAATGAAACAAGTGAATAATCGCCAATTTATACTTTTTCGTGAAATTTTAATTTTAACTCGATTAATATTTTTGTGGCAAAATTACTTCGAATATCATAAAAGAAATACAAAGAAAAAAACAATTTCTAATTTCAAGAAATAACACAGCCTTAACTATTTTGCCAAATTACGAATTAGCATTAAATTAACAACATAAATCAGAATAGTGTTCAAAAAAGAAAACAAAAAAGAAAAAACACAAATTAGGATCAAGAAAACGAAATTCAGTAGTAAAAAAAGCTTCATACCTTCATTTCGTGTATTATTTCTTCAAGAGCCGCAACCTACCACAGCAAATGAAAAGCATGATACAAGCCGATCGAATGTATTAAACACAAAAATAAACAACATAAACAACTAAATAACCTTAATGGTGTCCGGTGAAATATTCAGTGCAGCCATAGTTTCTTGAAGGTCCTCCTGCAAAGTTTTAGACACAATTATTCGTTTCGTGTATTTCTTAATATTTTACTCAATGAAGCTAAACTCTACCACTCCCCCTTTGTGTTACCTTTCTTAAGAAGGTAGGACGATATTTCTCTCCTGTTCTAGTCATGTGCAAACTCAATTTATCTGACTGCAAAACACACAAAAATGGTGGAAATATAAGTAAATGTAGTTAGTTAACAATTTAAAAGTGACAATCAAGATAGGTTTATGCCCTACAATTGTGAGTCTGTTGGTTTTTTTTGGTTACAAATGGCAAATCACGTATAATATGGGACGACGAGAAAAATCATAGTTTACAAAGTATAAAATGGTACTCCCCACAATTACTTATCAAAAACTAGTTGTAAGTTGGGCTATTTAAATTCATCAAATAACATATATTAGAGTATAGTACAAGTTAAAAATATCTTCTTTTTTTTTTAAAAACAAATTTTGTTTTTTCTCATGTACAAATATACAGAGAAAATCTGGAACTAAGAGCACCAATAACATTAAAGAAGTAGGATCGATGAGATTTATATTGTATTAAATGTATTATTGAGAATTAAACCTTGAAAACTAGAACACCAGTAAAGATGTTATCAGCAGAACCAGCCATATCCTTCTTTTTTTCCTGTTAAAAAAAAAAAGGATTGAAAATGAATTTTAAAAAAAGGTTGTATTATAAGCTTTCGCCCCCACAAACCTCTATGGCATCTTTTATCTGTGATGACTCTGGTACCAACCTAATGGAAGGCTCGTCTCCCTCAAAAAGAATAACTTGTAATCCAAATCATTAAATAAGAAATAATCTAGTTACAAGTTTGAACAGGATACAAGGATATATGATATTGAAACTTACATTTATTTATATATTTCGTTATAAAAGGGGCTATGACACGTTTTGTGCTATAATAATTTATAATTACAACAATGAATTTTGAAATAACCCAAAATTCTAAATACAACGAAGCTTAGTTGATTAGGAAATCCTGATTAATTTATCTGAAATTAAGGAGTTTGTTAAATAAATAAAAAAAAAGAAAAAAAACAACTAAACAAAAAAAACATCTAGGAACAAGTTTTATAAAGTAAATCAAACTTTATTGCCTCAATAAAAAAAGGAAAACAAATTCCAACCACTTGGTAGTGTCCATAGACCTACATTAAAGTAACAATTAAGCATGAAATTTCAAAATGTATAACACGTGAAAGGTATACAGTATTAGGAAAGATTTGACTTGATTCTTATAATTTATTTAGTTCCTCTTTTATCGTACATATTCCTTTTTGTATTCTTGTATTTTTCTATTTATTTGTTGTAAATTCTTTACCGAATGCAATGTGATTTGTATCCTTCCTTACATGGTATCAGCCATCTCCTTCCAACCCTAGCCAATTTTATTTTTTCTGCCGCTCACCATCTATTCAATGGCCTCTGATAATTCCTCTAATTCCTCACAGTCTGATTCTCTCCCCCTCTCCACTATGATACACATGATTACCATCAAATTATCATCCAACAACTATCTCCTTTGAATGACGCAAGTTACGTCGGTACTCTCACGTCAAGATCTGCTAGGGTACATAGATGGGACCTTGGTCGCTCCGGCACCCACCATCACCACTAATGGCGTTTCCCCTCCAAATCCGGCATACGATAATTGGCGCAAAACCGACCAGCGTCTGAGCAGCCTTCTCCGGTCATCCTTGACGGAGGAAGCCATGGCCGAAACAATTGGTTGCAACACGGCTCATGCAATTTGGGAATCTCTTGAAGCCACTTTTTGTCCCAATTCAACCGGCCATGCCATGAACTTGAAGGAAGAACTCAGATCTTTAAAATGTGGAACCGCCACAGTTGCAGAATATGGACATCGTTTCAAGGCGATTTCCGATCAACTTGCTGTCCTTGATAGCAATATTGACGACATGGAGAAGTCTCACTGGTTCCTTCGTGGACTCGGTCCCGCTTTCTCGGCGTTTTCGGCTGCCCAGATGACATTAACACCTCTCCCCACTTTTCGAGTCTTGCTTCCTCGTTCCATCAACTTTAATCAATTTGAAGCCTCCATGAATGGCACCAATCCACCTCAAGCGGCCTTCGCCGCATATCAAAAATCTAAAACCAACCAGTCTCCTCATGGTGGACGTGGTCAACACTCTCATTCTTATGGTGGTCGAGGATCTTCAAATAATAATAGGGGTTCTTACTTTCATCACCAACCCAGACCTCACTCTCAGGGACGTGGGCGCAGAAATTTCGCAAATCGAACCCCTTCTAAGTTTTGTCAGATTTGTGGTGGACATGGGCATATTGCTCGTTGGTGTGATGCGAGATATAACCAGGAGACTAATCAAAGTTCAACTAACATTAAGGAGGCCTTCAACACCTCGTGCTCTATCAATGATCCGCACAAATCGGATTGGTACCTTGACACAGGGGCCAGCGCTCACATGACTCCCTCCTCGGACAATCTTGATACCGTTACACCTTATTCTGGCCACGACTAGGTTATTGTTGGAAATGGTAATACCTTAAACATTTCTCATACTGGCCATTGTTCCTTATCAAGTTCCGTTAAATTGCTTAATGTGTTGGTTTTTTCGGAACTCACTAAAAATTTATTATCGATCAGCCAACTCACTAGTGACTTTCCGGTTGACGTTATTTTCTCTAATAACTCATTTATCATTCAGAAACGGGACACAGGGGACATTCTGGCAAAAGGTCATCGCGATCAAGGCTTATATGTGTTGGAGAAGAGCAAATCAGATTTTCTTTATGCCTTTTATTCTAGAAAACTTAAAGGATCCTTTTCGTTATGGCATTCACGTTTGGGACATGTTTCGTTTGACACTATTAAGTTATTGAATTCTTTGGGTCTTTTGTCTGTCACATCTTTATTACCTAATCCTGGTGTTTGTTCTTCATGCCAACTCGCCAAAAGTAAGCAACTCCCATTTGATGATAATATTAAACGTGCCACTCATGTTCTTGATTTAGTGCACTGTGATCTATGGGGACCTGCGCCCATTCAATATACCATGGTGTACATGTACTATGCATTATTTTTTGATGATTATTCACGCTTTACTTGGATATTTCCGTTACGTACAAAATCCGAATTTGTGGGTATTTTTATACAGTTTCAAACCTTTGTGGAAAATCAGTTCAATTGCAAACTTAAAAAATTTCAAAGTGATGGCGGAGGTGAATTTACTAATAAAAGGATACAACAACACTTCCGTAAATGTGGTATTCATCATTTTATGTCTTGTCCGTACACTCCAGCCCAAAATGGACGCGCGGAACGCAAACATAGGCACATAACAGAAACAGGTATTGCGATGCTCTTTCATGCTAATGCTTCTTCTATTTATTGGTTTGACGCTTTTAGTGCGGCTGTTTATACCATTAACAGGCTTCCCACACGCACTCTGGATAACAAGTCGCCGTATGAAATATTATTTGATCACGTGCCAAATTACGTGAATTTTCACCCTTTTGGTTGTCGGGTATTTCCGTATCTTAGGGACTATGCGGCGAATAAGTTATCTCCTCGAAGTCATCCTTGCATATTCCTTGGCTACAACACCAATTATAAAGGTTTCAGATGCCTTGATCCGGCTTCGTCAAAAATTTATATCACTCGTCATGCTCAATTCAATGAGGATGAATTTCCCTTTTCATCCTCAACCAGTTCGGTCTCTTCCGCAGGCTTGGATTTTTCTGCATTCTTGGACTCTGCTCCACCTTTCTATATTGCAGGCCCGGATTCGATCAGTGGGTTGCAGCATCCATTGGCCCAATCGCCCTCACCCACTGGCTCTTGCTCACTGTGCTCAGAAGATCCCAAGTCAACTCCTCAAGTGCTTGAGCACAATCATATGTGTGCTGATTCTTCCGGGTATTCATCCCAACAGTCCACTGTACTTTTAGGTCCAGAAATGGACAGCCCTCCACAAGAGCAGCCCGCCATTCATCCAGTCCCAATGGACCCAGTCACAAATCCAATGATTACTCGTGCTAAAGCCGGCATCTTCAAGCCAAAACATGTCGCGAACTTGGCCTTTGTTGCTTCGTCTAAATTACTCTCGGCCCTGTTTGTGTCTAAGGAACCTAAAGAGTTCAAATCAGCGGCTAAAAGCCCAGAATGGCTTGCGGCTATGAATGAAGAAATTGCGGCACTTCATGAAAATAACACTTGGGAACTCGTCCCGCGTCCAACCAACACTAATATTGTGGGCTCCAAATGGATATTTCGAACCAAATTTCTCGCTGATGGCACTATTGAACTTCTTAAAGCCCGTTTGGTGGCTCAAGGATTCACGCAACTCCCTGGACTCGACTACAATCTCACTTTCAGTCCTGTTGTCAAAGCTACCACAGTTCGGATTGTCTTAACTTTAGCCGTCATGTAAAACTGGTCGCTTCACCAACTTGATGTCAAAAATGCCTTCTTGAATGGTCACCTAGCTGAAACCGTCTATATGGAACAACCACCGGGATACATTGATCCTCGCTTTCCGAGTTACGTTTGTCGACTTAAGAAAGCATTGTATGGATTAAAACAAGCCCCTCGTGCTTGGTTTCATCGTTTCAGCACATTCTTAACTCGCCTTGGCTTCTCCTATAGTCGAGCAGATCCATCTCTGTTTATCTATCATCGTGGCATGCAGATTCTCTACCTGTTAGTATGTGTTGACGACATAATTCTCACATGCAATCAGCCCTAGTTGATCCAACGCCTTATTTCTCGCATCAACAACGAATTTGCAACCAAAGACTTAGGAAGATTGAATTATTCTCTCGGTTTAGAAGTCACCTATTCAGATGATGGGCTCTTTCTTAGCCAATCCAAATATGCGCATGAAATCCTTACTCGGACTGAGCTTATAGATTCTAAATCGGTCTCCACACCCTTGGCCGCTGATGTTCAACTTCTCAGTGATGGTGACCCTTTTACCGACCCAACTCTTTATCGATCTCTGGTCGGCGCTCTCCAATATTTAACAATCACTCGTCCAGATCTTGCTTATCCAGTCAACTCGGTTAGTCAATTCTTGCAAGCTCCCACTGTTGATCATTTTCATGCCGTTAAATGCATTCTTCGATATGTCAAGGGCAAGTTATCTTATGGACTTTCAATTACTCGAGGTTCTTCTCGTCATTTATTGGGATATTCTGATGCTGATTGGGCACGTTGCGTGGAGACGCGTCGCTCAACATATGGTTACTCTATCTTCTTGGGCAATAACCTTATCTCTTGGAGTGCCAAAAAGCAGCCAACCATTGCTCTATCTAGTTGTGAGTCGGAATATCGTGCCTTAGCCAATGCTGCTGCGGAAATCATTTGGGTCTCTTACTTGCTTCATGATCTCCGTGCGTTTCCACCTGATCGGCCTACTCTTCTCTGTGACAACAAAAGCGCGATTTTCTTAAGTCAAAACTCGGTCGCGCACAAAAGAGCTAAACATATTGATATTGATTATCACTTTGTGCGCGAACTCGTGTCTTCTACTCGATTGTCCACAAAACTTGTACCATCACACCTTTAGCTTGCGGACATCTTCACGAAGAGTCTTCCTCGTCCATTGTTTGAATTTTTTCGTTCCAAGCTTTGCGTAGGTCCAAACCCCACACTTTGCTTGAAGGGGGGTATTAGGAAAGATTTGACTTGATTCTTATCATTTATTTAGTTCCTCTTTTATCGTACATATTCCTTTTTTGTATTCTTGTATTTTTCTATCTATTTGTTGTAAATTATTTACCGAATGCAATGTGATTTGTATCCTTCCTTACATACAGGGCATTTTTGTTATTTTTCAAAGGCATTCTGTACACTATACTCAAACGAACAAAGCATAAGGATCCAAAGCCACTTTGTTAACGACCAACAAGCAAGCAACATACATCATCAGTTAACGCTTAATAGGGAGAAGGAATCTATAGGCAATTTGACATCATAAAACTCAATCATACAGATGAAATATTTCTATCAATTGCACTACTTTTATCATGTAATCCTTCATGGAAATTAGAGAAAAGATGAATATGCTCACACTGGAACAACCCTAGTTCCTTAAGTTCGATAAAAGTCTCCTTGCTTCTTTTGTGATTTCCTCATCTTATCCTCTTGAAGCTTGGAGCCATAAGATGACCAAAGATGTTTATGCTTCAGGATGGAATCACAAGTTTCCTCAGTGTTATCCATCCATGTATGCAAATAAACTAACATTTAGGAACATCAAGTAAATGGAAATAAAAGAATTAACAACAGCAAATTATTGAAGTTGGTAATAATATATCCATAACATACAGTAAATCCGACCTGCTGAAGGAAAAATCTGCTCGAAAGACCTGGGTCAGACACTTCAAGTAAGCCTGCTGCAAGCACATCAGCAGATCGTTCCATCTCCTGCAGGTGAGAATATATATATATATATATAATATCAAATGAAGATCACATTTGCTCAATATTTGAAATTTAAAAAAAAAAAAACTAAAAATCAGCAAGAGTTACTACTAGTAAGTCGAAAGAAAATCACAATGGACTTCATCAGATCTGTGGTAGACCATAACTACTTTTCAATATTTTAACAAAATCAAGAATAGCCCTCCGATTTTTTATTTTTATTTTTTAAAAATCAACGACAATAGTGATGTATCATTTTATTAATTCAACTATAACATAAAATAGAAACTCAAGACCCTACCTCCTTAAGAATAGACCATCCAAATATGTCTTTGTATGAACATGAAAGCGCCCATCCTTCTTGGTTTCTTGAAGGGAATGACCCCTCATAGCTTTTGACACAGCAATGGCCAATTTTTCGTGGCGATGTAGTGCATGAGAACCCCCAACAATTACAACTTATTGCCCTTCATAAACCATTTTCTTAACCTGAATCAATTAATGCACAAAAATTACGTGAATGTGACTGCAATAGCATATGCTCGACTTCCTTAAAAACACAACATTACGAGAACTCAGTTGTAGAGTTTTAGTTTTACCTATTAAAATTACGTATTAACTTAAAACAATGAAAGCATGAATAGAAATCAAGGGAATATCTCACCTCAGCTTCAATAGCATGGGAAAATTGCCTTTTTAATCCATTATTTTGTTCATTTTTCAATTTAGGACCAAAATATTGTCCACTATCAAAACACATACACGAAGTTGGCAAAATTATCAAAAAAGGTACAAAATTATCCAACCCAGGCTTGATGGCTGACCTGGCAGGATCTAATATTTACTTATCAATTTTCATTTAATTTAAATACAAACAATTAGAAATTATGCCTAAACTACCGAATATACTCCCAAGACTCTTTCTTTTCTAGTATTTTTGTACAACTAAAAATATTTCTAAAGAAAAATTATTAGAATTTCTTATCACCCATGAGTTTTAGGCATCAATTAGGACATTCGTACTTTTAGAAGATTCTATTTTGCTTTGTGTCCTGTTGCTTGTGCTTGTGTCTTTCTTGATTTCTCTTAATTCTGTTTTGAATTCTGCTAACTGATTAACATGGATTTGTCTTGATTTTTGTTAGTACTTTAGTTAGTTTTTCTTATTATTTTCACTATAAGTTGGATAGATTGAGCACATTTTCGTATTTTCTTATCTCCAACTTATTTTATCATATTTTAATCATAATTAATTAATTTTATATTTATCCAAGGTATTTTGAAGTGTTTTGGTGTGGAGATAGTTGAGGGTGGGCCTACGAGTGAGGTTTTAGCGAAAACGGGCCTCGATTTGAAGTGTTACGTCTGACATTGGGTACGCTGTTCCACACTGGGCTACCCAGTGTCCGAGTCCGCCACCCTCGCTGCCCACGACATGTGCACTGTCGACGCACGCCCCTGCCGACACTGGGTACATCCCGAGACACTGGGTTACTTAGTGCGATCACAATTTTAGATTTTTACCCTACTTGCTGTCCAAGAAACGAAAAATCTATAAATACCACCCATAAACCCGACTTGGGAGCGGTACACACACCTTAGATACCTTCCAAAAAATAATTCTAGGGTTGAGAAACCTATTTTCAATGCCCTACAACATATTTTCAAGATCGTGATTGAATATTCGAGATCTCAAGCTCCAAGACGAATACTTTCGTTCAAGATTCGGTTTTTCAACCAAGATCAACCTTTCCTACTTCGGATTCGCAGAGATTATTCATCGCTTAGTAGTTATTAATAAGTTTTCTAAACCTTAGTTACTATTTAGATTAATTCTTAGATAATTTATGTTCTTAGGTATTTAATCATTTTGTTTTGAGATTTTGAATTGTTTGAACTATTGAGTTGCTGAAGTTTGAACCTTACATTTCGTCGTTAATATAAGATTTAGTCGCTGCGTTTTTAATTTAGTTCATGCTTGGTGATGATATTGTTCATGCTTGGATATTTATTGCTTATGCTTGGTGCCGAATCCATGCTAGTTGATTAATTTAGAATTGAGACTTAAATTATTTTTCAAAAACCCTAAACTCATAATTCTTAGCTAATTTAGTTTTAAAATTTAGTTAGTTAATTAGTTTAATTTAATTATTTCTTTCTTTTCAATTCATAGATGATAAATTCAAAAACCAAATTTATACAAGTTCGCGTGTTAAAACTGTGATCAAACAAACATTGGAAATTCCGAACATTAGTCCTCTAAGATCGACATGAGTCATCTTACCCACCTACAAGTGAACCTGTTCTCTTGCGGGCAAGCTTTAAATGTTTTGAACAAGAATACTCTTTCATTCCCCCGATAGAAATAATCTCGAAATATATTTGGCCAACATGTCAAATACTACACCTATTAGCGGCCGAGGACCCGGAGGAAGAGGAGGAGGACGAACGAATGGTGGCCGAGGGCATGGAAACGAAAATCTTACCCCTCCTCGTTACCAACCATATGGAATGCTAATAAATGATGATTTAAACTTTTGAGACCCATATGACGACATTCATCACGAAGAACCACCAATTCTTAATCCTATTAACAATCAAGCAAATAACGAAGGGAACAACCAAGAGATCAATGTTGATGAGAACCAAGAAGGAAGCTTGATCCTCAATGAAGCAAACAATGAGGGACTCCAAAACCAAGATAATCATCAAGTCGCATTTCCAAGGAACTAAACCAACCATCCACAACACTTTAGGAATTAAGCCGAAACTCTAGCATACCTTGCACGAGTAAATGAGGAGTTTTTGCGCAATCAAGTTGTTAATGATGGGCCCCCGACCCCGAATAGCCAACAAAATAATGACAATCGAAATTGAGGGCGAGCACAGAACTATTTCCAAAATAGAAGAGGTGGACGATATAATTGGCAAAACGACGATATGATGAATGATGGATACGAGGATGGGTACGAGAATAATGAATTTAACGAAGATGATGAGTACTATGAGAATAGGGAGGACTTCAGAGGTCATGCAAACTTTGGAGGGAGACGAGACCCTCGATATCAGAATGTGCGTAGACAAGGCAACCTCGCGTGCCCAACCATTGGACCATATAGCTCACCAATAGTCTTAGGGCAAGCGGCCCAAGACTACCCCTTAAGGACCGATGATTTAAACAGGCTGCCCGCTTTCTACGGCTTGCCCAATGAAGACCCACTCAATTTCATTCAGGAATTTTACAAGCAACTATCGGGTGTTCAAGCTAGGGGTCTAATAGTAGGACAACTTAGGATGAGATTCTTCCCGAACCCCTTGAAGGATAAAGCAAAGCAATGGCTTTTGTCATTGCAACCTAACTCCCTAACTAATTGGGATAAGGTGTTTATGAAGTTTGTTGGAAGATTTTACTTGGCCCAAACGACAGCGACATTAAGGAGAGAAATTTCCACCTTCCAGCAACAAGAAGGTGGATTATTCCATGAAGCCTTGGAGCGCTACAAAGAACTTCTCCTAGCTTGTCCGCATCATAATAACGGTCCCGAGCTGGTGAATACTTATTTTCATGAAGGATTATTGCCAATTTTCAACCAGCAAGTGGAGACGAGGGCTGTAGATTTTGGAGATCTAACTGCAGAGGAGGCATGGGATATTTTTGAGTTTATGAGTGACAATTCGAGGCAAACGAGTTCAAGGCCTCGAAAAATTAGAGTAAATGAGGTTTCGGTTGCGCGAGCGGAGGATGACAAGTTCTATAAACTTACAAAGCAAGTGGATTTATTGATGAACATGATGATGAAGCAGCAATCGCAACCTTGACTTTTCTCTCTCCTTGGCAACGGTCATTTTTTGGCGTGCTTAAATACCTGATTTTCTTACCGTTCGCCCCACTTTTCCATAAACTCTCTGCAGTTAAACTCTCTAACTCACAAATCCTTCACCGTCTTTTTCGATTGTGTGTTTGCTCTCGTGGTTTATTGAAGAATTACAGGATGTCGAACCCTTACTCTTCGTCAAATATTCCTGAGTTACCGACGGGTGTGTGCTGTTCCGGCGAGCAGGTCCTTATGAATTTTTGAAAAATTGGTGGCCTGGATATTCGAGATGAAGTGGGTGGTGCTTCTCCTACAAACCCACCACCGATTACAACATCTCCGATTCCCCCGCCGTCGCACCAGTCTCAAGATATTGTTCTTGTTTATGCGCCGCTCGATGCCATTCCAGAAGTACAGGTGTTTCCAGGGCAGCCGGGAAACGAGATCGACGTTGACAATCCACTTGATTTTCCGTTCATCGCCGCCACTTTTGGCCGAGTTGGGAACCTAACTTTGAAAGGGTCGCGGAGGCTGTGCAACATCCCTCCAGGTGTGGTTCCGCTGGCAGTCCCGAAAAGTCAAGTAGGCCCTACACGCAATGTGCCAATCGAGCACATAAACCTTGTCGGGGACGTCACCATAATGACAGACTCTGATGATAAAGAGTATGTGCCTGCCGCCCTAGTTGCTGCGCCGGCGACCTCATCTGCTCCTCACCTGGAAAAGAAGACAACACCTCGTCGGAAGCAAACTGTGAAGCTGGCTGACAAGAAAAATTCTCCGGCGTCTATCAAAGTTTCACCGGGCTCTACTGAAACCGAGTACTCGTCTCCTCCCTATACAATTCTGGATTTTTATCAGTGGAGAGGTGTCAAGTACCTCCAGGCCTGCTGCTGCTAGTCCCCCTCCATCTCTTATTCGTGAGGCTCAACCCGAGTTTGATCCTGAGCAGTTCGAGTACTCTCCTGGTTCCTCTTTTGATGTTCCTCTTCGTGACATCTTCTCTGCTTTCAAGGATGAAAAGAAGAAAACCAAGGCAGCGAAGAAGGTCAATGTTGGTTCTCGTGTTGATTCCCCAAAACCAACATCTCCGCAAACCCAGTCGGCCTCGTCCTCCAGTTCTGCCTTTGCTGATACTGCTTCTCCTGATCATGAATCGATCTCATCTGATACCTCTGCTCAATCCCATTCCTCTGCAGGCACTCCCTCTCGGTCTATTGATATTGAAGACATGGAGCTATTTTCTGAGGTATTCTTGACTACCGAAGCCGAGGAGATGTTTTCCGAGTACCAAACCCGGGGTTTACTTGCTGAGCGCCAAGTTCCTGTTGAGGTTTTTGAGAAGCAGGATTTGATCGCTTTCTTTCAGCATAAAGTTTTTATGCGTGGAAAGGTGTATAGTTTTACTCCTGATTTAATTGATGAGTTTTTTGGGACTGATGTATATCGTGGTGACTCTACTGTGGATGACATGAATGAGGTCATCTTGTTTCTGTCTGGTGGTATGGTGAATACATGGCAAGAGCATCTGCCAAGCACGCGTCTTTCCTCTCTTACTCTGTTCTACACAAAGTGGCTATCTGTAACTGGGTTCCCTCACTATGTGTGTTACACGGCCTCAGGCCCAGTTCTTGTACAAGATTGGGCGGGGAATCAAGTTTAGCTTTGGGCAGCATATGTTCGACATAATTACTAAGTCTGCCACAACTAAATATGCGTCGTCCTTGTGCTTTCCTTCCCTGATCTTTAGCATGCTTGAAAATCAAGGCTTCACGCTTACTCTGCTGATGTACTTATTGGTGAGGCTGAATGGTTCACTTTGTGGGACCAACACATATCTGGTGCAATGGTCATTGATCTCCCTTGGCAAGAGCCCTTTCAGGATGGTGTTGTTAGTGTTGTCGGTTCTGGTATTCCGAACACCAGTACCAACATGGTTAGTATTTCTGCTCAGGTTTTCGAGCACATATTGCTTTGATTGACAACCAGGTTACCCAGTTGCAGGCGCTTCGGGGATCCTTCTTGGAGGCCCTTTTGCTTTTAGGCCAAAAAGGGGGAGAAGATGATGGTGGCGACGCTGCTGATAAGAATGAGGCGAGTGATGATGCTACTACTGCCGAGGCATTGGCAAGGCTTGCTCGTGAAAAGAGGAGGAAGAAGATCCGTTCCCGTAATAAGGCGTTGAAGAAAATGAAGAAGCTGTTTTGGAAGAGAAAGGATCGAGGAGAAGGAACTTCGATATCCCCTTGTCGTCCGAAGAGGGTGCGAAGTCAATAAATTTCTCATTTTCTGTTTTGTTTGGTGGTTGAATAAACAATGTTTGTTTTCATGTTTGTTTTGATGTTGGGTTGGGAAACAATGATTATTTTATTTAGGGGGAGTTTTCTAATTCAGGGGGAGTCTTAGTGTTTTAGTTTGACCTTATTTTGCGTCGTATTATTTTGTCCAGAAAGGCAAAAGGGGGAGATTGCTGAGAATTTATTCTTTGCAATAATTCCTATTTAAGTTATTTGCCTTTCTTGGGCACAAAATAAATTAACACTCTAGATTTTGTTTTCTAGATTGTGTCTAGGACTTTATTTAGTTTCCTAGATTATATTTAGGATTTGTTTTACTTGTTTACCAAGTTTAGGGTTCTAGGATTGTCTATTTAAGACAAGAGAAGACTAAGACTTGGGACACGGTTTTTAGACGCGAGATTTGAAGAAGCAGGCGATGCAAAAAACAAGGGAGAACACAAGCAAAATAACTATTTAGAGCCAATGTCCGAGATCAAGAAGGTCTTCGAAGTTGCATGACCAACGGAGGAGATCTTTCATCTAGGCGACAAGTATTTAATATCATATGTTTGATACTCTAGTTTTCATATATTACTTCTTATCTTTTTGTATTGATCTTGAAAAAAGAAAAGTAATATAGTTTTCAGGTTTGTACACCCAAGTTCACAAGTACTTTTTACTTGTGAACTGAGTTTAAACTGCTGAGTTCTAAGTTTATATTTCCGGTGCTTATTTTAATTAAACTCTGGTTGATGTTAGTTTCAGTGTTGGTTAACATTGAAAGCAACATCATTTACTGATACTTATTTTCAAAACCATAGACCTACAAATTTACATCTATAAACTCATTCACCCCACTCTCATATTCCTCTGTTGATCGTATACCATTTATTCAACTACGGTCCATACCTACATAAAGTGAATTAAAACCTTCAATACTCGTTTCTAACAGAGCATAAAAATATTTAAAATTTTATCACCACAATTTTAAAAGTTTCATAGTAGCCCCTAATTTCTCAATTAAAAAAAACTGCTATCTTTAAAACTTGTTAATTAACCTAAGAAATATGATGGTAGAGCAACTACATAGTTGTGGACAGCAGAAACAATACCTTTTTATTTAATATGAAACAATAACTTATTTATTGTATGCCTGTTCGGTTTAATAACTTAATACTCTATAATTAATTAATAACTAAAAACCAATTCTTACTACTATATAATTAACAAAGTGGAGTATTATTACTGCCAGATAATTGACAAAGTATTACTAGCAAATCAAATAAACCAATTAATTGATATATGGTTGACCAGGTGTATACGAGATGAATTTCATCGATAGTTATATATATATATATATATATATATATATATATATATATATATTATATATATGGTATAGGATCACGTGAGAATGGATCCGTAGGTGAGAAATGAGAATGAATTATGTCTACAAGTTTTAATGCCTTTTTATTAAGTGACCGGTGGCATTTCTGTAATTATAAATCACCCGGTGGTATTTTTGTAAATAAGAAACCTGGTGGTTTTAGATGAAATTTCGCTTTCTTCTTCCTTCTACTGATTTTTCAGTTGGGGTGTGTGTGTGAGAGAGAGAGAGATGGAAGCTTTATTGTGTAGAAATCTGGGTGACCCGACGGCGCCACCGGATGTCGCCGAGAACTCGACCCTCACCGTAGCCACGACCACCCGATTCCCCAACTCAGCACGCCGACAGCCATCTGAGTCCGAGTCAAGTCAACCAGCTTGAACTTCGCCAATTACCTCCAAATCCTCGGAAAGTACCAAGAGAGCCGCCTCTTCCCTTCATTCCGGGCTCCGATTACTCAGGCATCGTAGAGGCAGTGGGGCCCGGCGTCACCAAGTTCAAAATTGGGGATCCAGTTTGCTCATTCCCTACCGTCGGATCATTTGCCCAACTCATCGTCCCCGAAATTGGGGCAGAGTAGGCATACTTAATTTAATACTGGAAATCAAAACGTCCCTAAAATCACCGCCAACTGAAGAAACAAAGGCCCTGGCAGGGAACTTAGTGAGTTCCATTTTTCCAGTCAGTTTTTTTCGGAAATTTTAATATAATCACTTAATTTCATCGATGGTATGTTGTTTTTGCTTGGTATATTCATGAGTTTGTGGTCCAACAAATGCTACTTTTACTCTTTTTTTTTCATTTGATTTCAAGAACTTGCGCCTGTTGTGTTGTGCTTATTAATTTGGGGATGGTAATTTGACGACAAGCTTTTTTGCTATTATATAGTTCGGGTGAAACCGTGGAAAATTGTTAATGATGCAAATGTCTGATGTTTCTTTTTTAATATTGTTAATGATTTTCCTATTTGTTAATATTGCTAACTATTTAGGTGAATTGTCATGATAAAGAGTGCTCTCCTTGAATGATGTGTCAGCTTAACTTGTGGTGCTTTAAAAAATATTTTAGGTAAGTGATATTTTTTCACTAATTATAAATATCATTTTTTACTAATAATTTCTAGGGTTTGTTCTAATTAATTCTCCATAAATGTTTTCTTCAGAAATCTTAGGCTGGCGCCTTTTTTGTGGATCCACTATCCATAATTTTTTTAAATCTAACTTGTTTGTTTGTCAAATTTTGGGCTTCGATAGAGATTTATTATTTTTTGGAAATCACTGACATGCTCAACAGAAGATGATGATGAAATACAATTACTACCCCTTAATTTTGAAGTATTGCAAAAAATAATTTTTAAAATTACAAAAGCTATCCTTGATGTTTGATTCCATCTTACATTATGCCCAACCATTAGTTGACATGACGGAAATTGCCGTTATGACCAATTATTCACAATCACACCCCTCAACTTTTCTATGTATTACAAATAGCCGTACCTTCCCGTCTTACAATATTTAATACATAGAAAAGTCGAGAGATGTAATCGTAAAATGTACGACAAAGAGTTTGGATTATTTGTAATGTTTAGAAAAGTTGTGAACTCCACTAACGCCAGGACCAACACATATTCGCATCAACTTGTGTAGCAGGTTTGATATGGGTTC